>CM062289.1:257373852-257649962 GCA_031216915.1 Pictodentalium vernedei
TCTCAACCTTCACGTATTCCGTTGTGCGGTCCTTCTTGCACAGCAAGCATTGTACAGGACGAGCAGTGGACGCGATTTCTAACTGTAGGAGGACCTCCTCTTCGCTATACTATGCGGCTAAAGTGGAGGGTCTTCCGTCGTTGGTGTAGGGATCATTATGTTGATATTTTTGATCCCTACATACCAGACATTGCAAACTTTCTAGTATACTTGTTTGACGAGATCAACTGCAGCCTGTTACTTTTAAAGGTTATAGGTCTATGTTATCTGATACCTATGCACTCCATCATAGTTTACAATTGAGTCTAATGTCTCTTTATCTAAGTTAGTTAGAAACTTTTCGATAAATAGACCTAGAATCCTTAGATTAATTCCTATACGGAATTTAGCTTGGGTTCTTATTAAACTAAAGTAACCATTTGAGCCTCTTGAGACAGTAGATTTCAAATTCTGGCCTTTTTAGACAGCAATTCTCTTAGTCTTCCCTTCTGCTGAAGAGTCAATGAGCTTCATGCACTATCGGTGGACAATTCTCACTTTCGTAGTATCGGAAACACTATTACCTTTACTACTAATGTTGGATTTTTAGCTCACCTGAGCGAAGCTCAAGGGGAGCTTAACTAATCACTTTCTGTCCGTCGTCCGTCGTCGTCCGTCCGGCGTTAACTTTACATTATCGACTTCTCCTCCTAAACCACTAGCCCAATTTTATTCAAATGTTGGCTAAATGTTTATTACCTAATGCCAATTCAGATTTGTTCAAATGAAGTTGCCCCTCCTCCTGGGTGGTGCCACACCCCCAAGGGGCACCAAAATCTTTGTAAATCTTCTTCTCATGAACCAGCAGTAGCAGAGACTTGATATTTGGTGTGCAGCTTCCTTTTGAGGTGTAGACTCAGATTTGTTCAAGAGAAGTTTGTGGGGCTATACTTGACGTTGTTATGAGAGGGGCAAAATTTTTTGCCCCGCCCAAAATTTCTATATTTTTATACTGTACCAATGACCCAGACATAGCTGGTGCTAACTCTTAAAATATAGGGCCAAACACAAATTTTGCCCCCCAATCCCCAAAATTTGCATCTAAAACTAAAGAAAACATGTCCTGAAAGGCCCTCCACACTTCGCCCCTACTGCGCATGCGCAGTGTCAAGGACGTTCCGAAATTGGCGCCATTTATCATTCTAAGTTTGGCCCTTCATCAGTTAACATCTGACTGATCTTTGTGCTTTTAAATCTCAGTTTAAATGATGCCAGACACATAAATATTAGTGAAATGGTGATTCTAAGGAGGATAGAAAAGGAGGAGAGGAAAAGAATGTGTGACAGAATTTTATCAGGGCTGTAACTTAAAATTTTTTTAATGAAATTATGTTAAGTTACCTATTTTCAAGGCAGCAGCCATTTTGTTGTCATTCTGATTATTTAGTTACACTGTTTTTCAAGTGTTTTTCCTCTCTCCCTGTCCTTTAAGTTCCCCCTTGCTATTCTCCCATGCTTTTGGCATAGTTTCTGTAATTATTATTACTAAAATTTCTTGGGAGTTTTAGCTGTATAACAGAATGAATTCTGTTCTTTCCCCATATTTACGTCTTCACCTACGGGTGGTTAGGCGTTGTGTTCTGCATCTACCATCTGATGTTCTGCAGTTTCTTCCCTGGAAGTCTCTGTTTTGCATCAGATGGTGTATTTTTGGTAACTGATTTCGGGCCTGGGTGCCTGGAGTCTTATTTTAGTGTTTTTACACTCATTGTTTACATTTACAACAGCCCTCTGTGTGAGGGTGGGATTTCTAAATAATTATATCTTTATGTTATTTTAATCATAACTAGATACATTATTATTGTTCGTAAGTGTTGAAAAAATTGTTTAAAATATTTTTAAAATTTTTGTCCACACTTAGGCTTGGGATCCATTGGGGCTCAACGTTACTTTTCAGAAACTTGGGCTGTTCTGAAAAAATATTTTTTCAAAATATTTTGATTTCAATTATTTTTTCTATATTAATGGATCATATTATTATTATGTATTTTGATTGCCAGGGGTTAGTGCGAGTACCAGGACTTGTTTTCTTTTCACATTGAAAGGATATTGATCAATTGCTTTAAGAGGAAGTCTTCCTCTGACCTTATTATCATTCTATATGTGGTCAGTGTACTCGCATTAACTCCTGTTCTGTATCGTATGATTTCGATGACAATATGGGAAGCGTATGTCACGGTATGTTGTTGGGGATTTGGACACTCCGGTCCTTTCCCCGTAGGGTCACTCTACTTTATCAATTTCTATTTCAGACGATCAAGATTAGGGTGATGTATCTGTGATGTCTTCCAACAGTGTGCCTCCGTCGTCACAATTAATGAAGGGCTAGCGGAAAAGTGCTCATGTAATACGCCAATTGCCTAAGAGGACCCTAGTAGGTTCGACGGCCTTTGACGTCCGCTAGCTCGCCCGGTGTAGCGTCCATTCACCGAATGGTTCGGCAGCCGGGTTCGTCCGTTGCGGTCTAGAAGGAATTTTGGGGTGATGCGAGCACTATAAAATTAACTTAATGCACACCCAGTGACGGCGGATCGGAGGGAGAACGGAGGAAGCCTTTTAGTCCGGTTCATAGCTCGTTCCGGTCCATCCGGATGGCAAGCGAGAGAGGCCCCTCTCTCGTTCAACAACATCTGGCTCCAGATGTTGTGGTACTAATGTGTAGTTAGCGGAGCATACGTCCGTCGCTCGGGACGCTCCGTTGTATAGGCAGTCCGCTGAGACTGCTAAGGCTTCCTCTTCTCGTCAGCGCACACGACCGCACCTTGGCTGCGTGACCGCCGATATATTACCAGCTTCGCCGATCAAGGATTCTTCGGCGACCAGGTCACACCATCCAGCAGCCAGGGATTCGAGACCGATGGACTCCGGACGTTCGCATAGAAAAAGTATGCGGGAGCCATCTGATGCGGAGCTGCCCTCGGCGAAGCAGCGATAGACTGCGCCTCCGCAGGTCTCGACGCCGGACATTCTTGTGCACATAGCACAGCTTATCGCAGCATCCCAGCAGCCGACAGAAACGGTGTCGGATCGCGAATTATCCGACAGCGCTGGGTCGGTAGCCGGGGACTCGAGGCCTGCAGACTCCGGACGTTCGCATAGGAAGTGTGCGGGAGTCAACGTACACGGAGCTTCCAGCGGCAATGCATCGTAAGTCTGCTACTGCACAGGCCTCGGGAACGGATGTGCTTTCCTTAATAGCACAGTTTATCGCAGCATCCCAGCATCAACTGAATCTGTCGCATATATTTTATCCGACGATGCTGGGTCGGGACGCTCCGCGGAAGCGGGTACGGACGTCCGAAAGTTTCATCCGGTCCGATGGGATACCGAAAGGGATTCGGTGGATTTCAAGCTTTCCCTTTCGGAACAACATATGCTGCGATGCCGGATAAGAAACTGATAGCGTCGGTGGACTTAGAAATTTTTGGTTCGGTTCAGGGACATCGTCCCTCAGTTCCGACATAGTCCAATAATGTCACACAAACTTTCGAATTATTGAACGACGCTACATATATTATTATTTTATGCTTGCTATCCAAGCATTTCTGGTTTCTTGTTCGAAGAGTTATGGAGATGTCTTTCAAAAGTGTGCCTCTGTCGTCATAGTTAATGAAGAGTTAGCGGCAATAAGTGCTCATGGAATATGTCTATCGCTTACGGAGTGACATTCGCTAGCTCACCCGGTGTAGCGTACATTCATCGAATGGTTCGGCTGCCGGGTTCGTCCGTTGCGGTCTAGGAAGGAGATTTGGGTGATGCGAGCACTTTAATTACTTTAGTACTCACCCAGTGATGGCAGATTGAGGACAGATCGGAGGAAGCCGACAACATAGGGGACCGCATGTTGTTCAGATATTTTACATTCGGAGCGTATGTCCGTTGCTTGGGACGCTCCGTTATATTGACAGTCCGAGAGACTGTCTTTAATGCTTCCTCATCCTCACAGCAGGGCACACGACCGCACATTGGCTACGTGACCTCGAGTATCCGATCAGTTTCGGCATTCAGTGATTCCACAGCGAATAGGTCGCGCCATCCGGTAGCCAAAGGACACGAGGCTTATACACTCCGTTCGCTCGCATATTGGAAGTATGCACGGGGTAACGATCTCGGAGCTTCCTGCGGCAATGCATCGTAAGACCGCTGCTCCTCAGGCCTCAGTGACGGACGTGCTATCCGAGTTAGCACAGTTGTTTCGCAGCATCCCAGCAATTGACGGTTTCTCAGTCGAATCAGGAATTATCCGACGGCGCTGGGTCGGTGCGGTCCGCGGTTGCATCAAGCTACGGACGACCGAACGCTTTATAGGGTCCGACAGGATGGCGAAAGGGATTCGAAAGATTTCGAGTTTTCCCTTTAGTAGTATCGGAAGATGCCTTTCATATCTTCTGGCATTTTTTCCAGTGATTATTTTTCGGACTTCATTGCTGCGATCTTGGATAAGAGACTTATAGCGTCATTGGACTCGGATTTTTCGATCGGTACAGGGACTTTGTCCCTGACTTACCGACGCAGTCCAATATTGTCATTGCAACATGTGTTTTATTTTTCGACGCTATATATTTATATATATATACAAGCCTGCTACTAAGCATGATAGTTTAGTTTCTTGTCCGCGTGGCTCATTTCTGCCATTTTATCTTTTTTACATATAGTTTATTTTGGCAGAGCAGGGCATACCGAGAGTTCATATGCGTCTAGACGGTGTGATTAAAGACTGCATATATTCTTTTCGCCGTTATGTCTTTTCCAATTTCAATGTTGGGAACGACATTATGTATAGTAGACTTAACTTAGACGCTTTATTATACGTAATCCGCCTTACTGAGGCGTTATCATTACGTCTTCAAGAAAAGATTTACGGGATATTATTCTCAATGTAATTTCTTTTGAGGGCAGTAGTTTGTTCACGTATAACTCCGCCCTTCAGTGGCTGATTGGAGTTGGTTAGACGTGATGCAGCCCTAGCTACATCCACGCGTGGATAGTAGGTTAAGAACTCTCTCAGAGTCGCTTCGTTCTCGGAGGAGCTTCTCTTCGACGGCAACTTTCCGGCAATCCATGAATTGCTTGATTTATACATTCTCTTGTCTATCTAGTGTTACAAGAGATTCAGACTGGGGCAAACATTCGGTGGTTGACTCAGAGAGTGCCGCCGCAGTTGCCGGACCCGAGTGTGGCTGTTATGACGGTTGCCAGTCAAACAGATTGGGATATATACTGATCCCTACGGATTCGAAGTGCCAGGGTCTTTGGGTTCCGCAGTCTTTTAACTATCAGTTTAACTTCCGCGGAATAATGTTTTTTAGGCTTGCTTTATGTCATTGCATGAACATTATTCAGAAACGCATGCCCAAATTCCTGTCCTTTAATTCGACAGTAGTGGCGTATCTCCGGAACCAGGGAGGCACTCTTTCGTTTCCGTTATCCAATTTAATGGAAAGAATCCGTCTGTTGGTTATACTACACCAAGTTCAGTTTTGGTCCGTCATATTCTGGGTCGTCTGATTGTTTTATTGCACTCCCGTTCTCTTACGGGTCGCTTGTTGCTGTCAGAATGGACTCTCAACAAACAAGTATTTAATCAGATTTGCTATCTATGGGAGCGCCCAATGATGTTTTATTTATGACACAGCTTGCTAATCAATTGCAGACGTATGTGTTGGCTTGTCCAGATCTCTGAGCTAATACTGTTAACGCTCTATCGATCTATAGGACGGAATGATAGGATACGCGTATCCTCCGGCGCTGTTGTTTTAGCAGGTATTGCTAAGATAAACAACCACAATACATTTCTGTTGATAGCATCTCTATCTTCACAGAGATCATGAGTAATTTACTCTCTTGTCTACTGTGGATCTTAACGTGAAATCTTCCTCTATGTGAGGATCTTTTTTCACTGGGTAAATCGTGCCATCTTTATCACAACCAGCAGGGTCGCAACCTTCATGTATTCCGTTGTGTGGTCCATATTGCATTGTAAGCACTGTACTGGACGAGCTTTGGACGCGATTTCTTACTATAGGAGATCCTCTTCTTCGCTATTCTATGCGACTAAAGTGGAGGCTCTTCCGTCGTGGTGTAGGGATCATTATGTTCATATGGTTGATCCCTCCATACTACTCATTGCTATTTTTTAGTATACTTGTTTCACAAGATCTACTGCAGCCTGTTGTTATTTAGGTTATAGGTTTATGTTACCTCATACCTATGCACTCTACGATAGTTTACATTTGAGTCTTTTGTCTCTTTATCTAAGTCAGTTAGTAACTTTTTGATAAATAGACTTAGAATCTTTAGATTAAATTCCTATACGGATTTTAACTTCGGTTCTTATTTAGCTAAGTAATCATTTGAGCCTCTGGAAACAGTAGTTTTCAAATTCTGACCTTTTAGACAGTAATCCTGTTGGTTTCTCTTTTACTGTAGAGTCAGTGAGTTTCATGCACTATCGATGGATGATTTTCACTTTCATAGTTTCGGAATCAATACTTCCGTTACTATTTAGGTTGGATTGTTGCATAAGAGTTAGGCTCCTATTATCCGGAACCTATTATTTTAAGGTCCTTCCGTCTTCGTATGGGCATAGGCCTTTACTCTTCCGGGTACAGTTTATGTATTTATAAACAGATATCTGTTTATTACAAGGGCGTAAGCTTCTTCTGTCTTTGATGTCTAGTAGAAGGACGTTACGCTCCATTTTATTGTTAATGGATTCTATTAACTAGCGTACTGCTTATGGTATATCATTGGCTTAGCAGTTGTGCTTAAGATTTCGGCTCATGAAGTAAGAGTTCTTCTACTTCTTGGGCTTACATTAATAGTGTTGCTATTATGGTTTTTTGAAGGCTGCTCATTGCGCTCAGCCATCCATTCATGAATTTTATCTCAGAAATATCGAGTCCATTTCTGGAGGCCTCTATTGTTAGGTCTAGTCTCTACTGCTCAGAATGTCATTCACTTAACAGTTGCTACTATAGCTAGGTAGGCTGTCTGTTTCGGCAGTGTCTCCGTTCGGCTGCCCTCTTCGCTCTGGGCTATTTGACCCAGGGCAAGAAAAAGGGGGGGGGGGGGAGGGTGTTCCCTTGGGTCACCTGTTTTTTACTATGAAAACAAGGGGATACCTCCTCCGGAGTTAGTAATTCTGAGCTGTTATTGGGATGGTTGTTTAGTGAGAAGTTTAAGTTATAAAATTCATTCAAGTCTTAGTTTTTAAAGTATAGTTTTTGTATATTGCATATGTCAACGGACATGATTATGCAATTCTCACACACTTTTAGGAGTATAAGAGTCTCTATTCTCTAGACTTACTTTATTATTGGCTTACTTTAAAAATTATTAGTATAAGGATTATTGGATATTAATAGAGTACATGGATGTATGAAGCTCAATTTTTGGAAGGTGTTGTATCTTTCTAAGTTATCATAAATAAGAAAGATACATGTAAGGCCTATTACTTCTTTCCCCTACAGGGGATGACTCTATTTTATTTTATTGAGCGTATTCCATTTTGCTCTATGTCCTTGGCCCTCCAGCCTTTTTACTATTCAGCTATGTCTGGGTCATTGGTACAGTATAAAAATGTTAAAAAATTTATAGTAATTTATATATTTTTTATACTTACCAATGACCCAGACGGGGATGGCCCTCCCAGGAGTTGGGAACTCTTGCCTCCCCGCTGAGTACATAGCGCTTACCAGGCACTGGTTATTAGAATGATAAATGGCGCCAATTTCGGAACGTCCTTGACACTGCGCATGCGCAGTAGGGGCGAAGTGTGGAGGGCCTTTCAGGACATGTTTTCTTTAGTTTTAGATGCAAATTTTGGGGATTGGGGGGCAAAATTTGTGTTTGGCCCTATATTTTAAGAGTTAGCACCAGCTATGTCTGGGTCATTGGTAAGTATAAAAAATATATAAATTACTATAAATTTTTTAACTTTCCAAACCGAGAGGCTGATTTGAACCAAATTTTATGTGAGGGCTTATTGGGTCATGAGTACTTGATTTATGCAAAAAAAAATTTTCCCGCAGCCCCGTGGGAACCACAGGAGCTAAAAATAGAAAAAATTTAAAACGCCCATATCTCCAAAACTGCACGGCACTGAGAATTTTTATTTGGTGTGCAGCTTCCTTAGGACCAACAGAAAGGATTGGTAAAAAAAAATTGCCATCGGTTTTATCATAGGGTACAGTTTCGGAACTTTGAAAAAGTGCTGAGTCAGCACTTTTTAACACTGTAGGCAATGGGAAAAACATTAAAAAATCTTCTTCTCCAGATCCAGCCGGCAGAATCTTTTGATATTTGGTATGCAACATTGTAGGGTGGATCTGATTCAAGTTTGTTCAAATCGGCCCCCTGGGTTCATATTTGGGCTCAGTATAGGAGCCCGATTTCGAACTTAGTGCATTTCAGGCAAATTTCTTAAAAAATCTTCTTTTCCAGATCCAGCAGGCAGAATCTTTTGATATTTGGTATGCAACATTGTGGGGTGGATCTGATTCAAGTTTGTTCAAATCGGCCCCCTGGGTTTATATTTGGGTTCAGTATAGGAGCCCAAATTTGAACTTACTGCATTTCAGGCAAATTTCTTTGAAAATCTTCTTCTCCAGATCCAGCAGGCAGAATCTTTTGATATTTGGTATGCAACATTGTAGGGTGGATCTGATTCAAGTTTGTTCAAATCGGCTCCCTAGATTCATATTTGGGCTCACTATAGGAGCTCGAATTCGAATTTAGTGCATTTCAGGCAAATTTCTTCAAAAATCTTCTTCTCCAGATCCAGCAGGCAGAATCTTTTGATATTTGGTATGCAATGTTGCGGGGTAGATCTGATTCAAGTTTGTTCAAATCGGCCCCCTGGATACATATTTGGGCTTACTATAGAAGCCCGAATTCGAACTTAGTGCATTTCAGGCAAATTTCTTAAAAAATCTTCTTCTCCAGATCCAGCAGGCAGAATCTTTTCATATTTGGTAAGCAACATTGTGGGGTGGATCTGATTCAAGATTGTTCAAATCGGCCCCCTGGGTTAATATTTGGGCTCAGTATAGGAGCCCGATTTCGAACTTAGTGCATTTCAGGCAAATTTCTTAAAAAATCTTCTTCTCCAGATCCAGCAGGCAGAATCTTTTGATATTTGGTATGCAACATTGTAGGGTGGATCTGATTCAAGTTTGTTCAAATCGGCCCGTGGGTTCATATTTGGGCTCAGTATAGGAGCCCGATTTCGAACTTAGTGCATTTAGGCAAATTTCTTAAAAAATCTTCTTCTCCAGATCCAGAAGGCAGAATCTTTTGATATTTGGTATGCAACATTGTGGGGTGGATCTGATTCAAGTTTGTTCAAATCGGCTTCCTAGATTCATATTTGGGCTCACTATAGAAGCTCGAATTCGAACTTAGTGCATTTCAGGCAAATTTCTTAAAAAATCATCTTCTCCAGATCCAGCAGGCAGAATCTTTTGATATTTGGTATGCAACATTGCGGGGTGGATCTGATTCAAGTTTGTTCAAATCAGCCACCTGGATTCATATTTGGGCTCACTATAGAAGCTCGAATTCAAACTTAGTGCATTTCGGGCAAATTTCTTCAAAAATCTTCTTCTCCAGATCCAGCAGGCAGAATCTTTTGATATTTGGTATGCAACATTGCGGGGTGGATCTGATTCAAGTTTGTTCAAATCGGCCCCCTGGATTCATATTTGGGCTTAATATAGAAGCCCGTATTCGCACTTAGTGCATTTCAGGCAAATTTCTTCAAAAATCTTCTTCTCCAGATCCAACAGGCAGAATCTTTTGATATTTGGTATGCAACATTGTGGGGTGGATCTGATTCAAGTTTATTCAAATCGGCCCCCTGGATTCATATTTGGGCTTAATATAGAAGCCCGAATTCGCACTTAGTGCATTTCGGGCAAATTTATTAAAAAATCTTCTTCTCCAGATCCAGCAGGCAGAATCTTTTGATATTTGGTATGCAACATTGTGGGGTGGATCTGATTCAAGTTTGTTCAAATCGGCTTCCTAGTTTCATATTTGGGCTCACTATAGAAGCTTGAATTCGAACTTAGTGCATTTCAGGCAAATTTCTTAAAAAATCTTCTTCTCCAGATCCAGCTTCAGAATCTTTTCATATTTGGTAAGCAACATTGTGGGGTGGATCTGATTCAAGTTTGTTCAAATCGGCCCCCTGGGTTTATATTTGGGCTCCGTATAGGAGCCCAAATTTTAACTTAGTGCGTTTCAGGCATATTTCTTAAAAAATCTTCTTCTCCAGATCCAGCAGGCAGAATCTTTTGATATTTGGTATGCAACATTGTAGGGTGGATCTGATTGTGATTCATGAACGTATTTATTTGTAAAGTTGATAGAATCTTAGACAAAATTTGCAGAAAAGATCTACTATAGAAGGGGTGGTATCCAGGGTGAACCGTTTACCCAAATCTAGCAGTACTAATGCATTATTCACACAAATCTTCGTTCAAATTTTATGACCCCTCATTGGAACACACGCATTCAGCTCATTCCAACAAAGGTCATATGCCATGTTTTCGAGACAAAGGAATAAAAATTTTAGTTATTCATGAAATTTTTAGGCAACTGTTGTCTGTTATTCACATTGCTTCATGAAATTTCAGTACTTTTAGAAGTTACCTCAGTAATCAAGGGTTAATTCCCCTTAATTAAATGTCGCCTCTAAAAAACAACCACTTTGCATATCTTACCTTTTTACCAGCATAACTGCCAAAACTTGTCAGCATTCTTCGCAAAAATCGCTATTCAAATTTTAATTTTTGTCTCTTAAACATACATGTACTTATCGCTTGTAAATACCCCATTGGAATGAGCTTTTTGAGCTCATTCCAATGAGAGGTCGCACACCATGCTTTTTGAGTCAAAAAAGCAATTTTTTTAGTTATTCCAGAATTTCGTACGTAAAACACAGCTTTATGACTTCACATTAAAATGAGCTCTCTAAGCTTGTTCCAATCAACATTCACGCACTATGTCTTTCACACAAAAAATAAAATTTTCCATTTATTCAGGAATTTTGTTTGCAAGAAGACTCTTACCCCCCCCCCCCCCCCCCACAAACACACACACACAAACACAGACACACACATCTAAAAGTTCGTCAGCAAAAAAACAGTTACTTCAATTTTTAAATGCATTATAGGAACAACTTGCCTAATCAAATTTAAATACTTTTGCATCATTCTGTATCTAGAACAAACCATTTACCATATCTTTACGCAAAATTCTCCAGCATCATTCACAAAAAAACACCATTATTTATATATTCACATTTCTGTCTCAAAAATATACCTGATCTTCCCATACCCCTATTGGAATAAGCTGTTTGAGCTTGTTCCAATGATGATAAAAAAAAATAAAATTTGTGAAAATTTTTGTTTTCTTGCATGCAAATATATACATGTAGCACATGGAAGATATCCACAGTTGGGGAGAGATGTCCAAGGCTATCTCTTCACATTCCTTGTTTGTGCTTCATGCTAAACCAGTTTGTCTGCAGAGATAAATTTGCTTTATTAAAAATCATTGGAGATTGGCCACACACCAATGATTTTAAATAAAACTAATTTTAGGTAACAAATGTTGAACTTCAAACAAAATCTATCACTCAACCAGTTAATGTTGATGAGGCATGACATGGTGAAGGTGACCTAAAATACTTCTTAGAGTCACTTTGTCAGGTGAGCGATTAAGGCCACGTGGGGCCTCTTGTTTTGTTAAGAATCAGGCTCCTAATAAATATCCGGAACCTATTGTTATTAAGGTCCTTCCGTCTTCGAACGGGCATAGGCCTTTACTCTGTCCGGTTAGAGCTTTATGTATTTATAAACAGATCTCAGTTTATCAGTAAGGACGTAAAGCTTCTGTCTCTGATGCCTAATAGAAAGGACATTACGGTCCATTCTATTGCTAAATGGATTCAATTAACTATCGGTACTGCTTATGATAATCTATCTTTAACTCAGCAGTCTGTGCTTAAGATTTCGGCTCATGAAGTAAGAGCTCTTTCTACATCTTGGGCTTACGCAAATAGTGTTGCTATTATAGATTTAATGAAGGCTGCATATTGGTCTCAGCCATCCACATTCACAAATTTTTATCTCAGAAATATTGAGTCCATTTCTGGAGGCCTGCATTGTTTTGGTCCATTATCTGCTGCTCAGAATGTCGTTCACTTAACAGTTGCAACTATAGTTATGTAGGCTTTCTGTTCTGGCAGTGACTCCGTCCTGCTGCCCTCTTCGCTCTGGGCTATTTGACCCAGGGCAAGGGGAAGGGGGGGGGGGAGGGTGTTCCCTTGGGTCACCTGTTTTATTATGAAAACAAGGGGATACCTCCTCCGGAGTCAGTAATTCTGTGCTGTTACTGGGATGGTTTTAAAGTGAAAAGTTTATGTTTTAAAAATTCATTCATGTCATAGTTTTAAAGTATAGCATTTGAATATGTCACGTGTCAACGGGCGTTAATATACAATCCTCGGACACTTTTAAAGAGTATAAAGAGTCTCAATTCTCTGGACTAACTTTATTTATTGGCTTACTTTAAAAATAATTAGTATAAGGATTATACTGGATATTAATAGAGTACATGGATGTTATGATGCTCAATTATGAAAGGTGTTGTGTCTTTCTAATTTATCATAAATAAGAAAGATACAGGTAAAGCCTAATACTCCTTTTCTCCTCGAGGGGATGACTCTATTTTATATAGTTGAGCTTATTGGATTTTCCTCTATGTCCTAGGCCCTCCAGCCTTTCTTCTATTCAGCTATGTCTGGGTCATTGGTACAGTATAAAAATGTTAAAAAATTTATAGTAATTTATATATTTTTTATACTTACCAATGACCCAGACGGGGATGGCCCTCCCAGGAGTTGGGAACTCATACCTCCCCGCTGAGTACATAGCGCTTACCAGGCCCTGATTGTAAGAATGATTCATGGCGCCAATTTCGGGACGTCCTTGACACTGCGCATGCGCAGTAGAGGCGAAGTATGGAGGGCCATTCAGGACATGATTTCTTTGGTTTTAGATGCAAATTTTGGGGATTGGGGGGCAAAATTTGTGTTTGGCCCTAGATTTTTAAGAGTTAGCACCAGCTATGTCTGGGTCATTGGTAAGTATAAAAAATATATAAATTACTATAAATTTTTTAACTTTTTCAGTGCTACTTACACACACTAAGTACACATGTCAATGCGGCTCGGGCTAGGGGCTGTATTTATGAACCGATCTTCACAAAACTTCTGGAGTACCTTTGTTATCACCTTGGGATAAGAACGAGTGTTTCTGGGTGCGGTCCAAAATTCAAGATGGCTGCCAGTGGCCATTTTGTACCAAAATTGGGTCCAATCAGTTTTTAGCTCACATGAGCAAAGCTCAAGGGGAGCTTTACTAAACACTTTCCGTCCATCTGGCGTTAACTTTACATTATCGACTTCTCACAAACTGCTCAACCAAATTGAACCAAATCTGATGTGCATGTTCCCTATCACATGTCAATTCAAATTTGTTCAAATCAAATTGACCCGCCCCTTGGTAGGGCCACCCCCAAAAAGTGAGCCTAAATCTTAAAAAATCTTCTCATGAACCAGCAGTAGCAGAGACTTGATATTAGATGTGCAGCTTCCTTTTGGGGAAGACTCAGAATTGTTCAAGAGAAGTTCTAGGGGCTATATTTGCCATCGTTATGGGAAGGGCAAGAATTTATGCCCCGCCCCAAATTTCTATTTTCCAAACCAAGAGGCTGATTTGAACCAAATTTGACATGAGGTTTTAATGGGACATAAGTAGTTAATTTACGCAAAAAAAATTTTTCCTGTCACCCCATGGGAACCGTAGGAGCTAAAAATAGAAAACATTTAAAACGCCCATATCTCCAAAACTACACGGCACTGAGAATTCTTATTTGGTGTGAAGCTTCCTTAGGACCAACAGAATGGAATGGTAAAAAAAAATTGCTATCGGTTTTATCATGGGGTACATTTTTGGGACTGAAAAAGTGCTGGGTCAGCATTTTTTAGCACTGTAGGTAATGGGAAAAACATTTAAGACTACTTTTCTCCCAAACCACTGCTCCAAAAGCTTTCAAATTTCACATATAACATCTTTGGAAGATTGTTTCACATGTTTATTGAAATCAATTCCCTGGGTCCATATTTGGGCTCTCTATGGGAGCCCAAATGTTTAAATTAGTGCAGTATGAGGAATATTCTTTAAAAATCTTCTTCAGATCTACCAATAAGAATCTTTTAATATTTGGTATGCAGCATCCTTAGGGGGGTGAGATTCAAGTTTGTTCAAGCCAAGTCCCTGGGTTCATATTTAGGCTGAAAATTTGGGGTCCCGGTCCAGACTTAGAAATTTTGGACCAAAATCTGGAAATTAGTTTTTTGGTTTTTTGATGCATTTCGGTCAATTTTAAGACAAAATTTTTTTTTTTTTACACTGAAAATTTGGGGGTCTGGGTGGGACTTAGAAATTTTGGACCAAAATCTGGAAATTAGTTTTTTGTTTTTTTATGCATTTTGGTCAATTTTAAGAGAAAAATACATTTTTTTTTTTTTACACTGAAGATTTAGGGTCCGGGTGGGACTTGGAAAATTTTGGACCAAAATCTGGAAATTAGTTTTTTGTTTTTTTATGCATTTTGGTCAATTTTAAGACAAAATATATTTATTTTTTTTTACACAGAAAATTTGGGGTTCGGGTGGGACTTGGAAAATTTTGGACCAAAATCTGGAAATTAGTTTTTTTATACATTTTGGTCAATTTTAAGACAAAAATTTATTTATTTTTTTTTACACTGAAAATTTGGGGTCCGGGTGGAACTTGGAAAATTTTGGACCAAAATCCGGAAATTAGTTTTTTCGTTTTTTATGCATTTTGGTCAATTTTAAGACAAAAATTTATTTATTTTTTTTTACACTGAAATTTTGGGGTCCGGGTGGGACTTGGAAAATTTTGGACCAAAATCCAGAAATTAGTTTTTTGGTTTTTTATGCATTTTGGTCAATTTTAAGAAGAAGAAAAAAAAATTTTAGTCTGAAAATATTTTGTTTGAGACTTCGAAAATTTCCGAACAAAAATAAAAAAAAATCTGTTTTTTATGCGTTAATCTCAATTTTGGGACGTAAAAGTGCAGGAACTGAAAATAGAAGGAAAATCCTATGTATTGTGTGGGCACAATCGCTTCATCTAGTTGGTATATGCTTTTCTTAAGAGGGGCGTATGCAGCTTATTCAAGTCAAGTCCCTGGTTTGATATTTAGACTACCATGTCAGGTGAGCGCCCCTCAGGGCCGTATTTATGAACCGATCTTTACAGAACTTCTTGGGTACCTTTGTTATCACCTTGGGACAAGAATGAGTGTTTTTGGGTGTGGTCTGAAATTCAAGATGGCTGCCAGTGGCCATTTTGTACCGAAATTAGGTACAATCAGTTTTTTGTACAGAACTTCTATATGAAGGTTTTGATTTGAATAAATTTTTGAATGAATGTTTAGTAACATGGAATACATCACATATAATACAGGGTTTTTTCTTGTGCAGAAATTATGCAAATTAGATGAACTTTGATTTATTCAGTGCTACTTATACACAGTAAGTGCACATGGCAATACAGTTCGGGCTAGAGGCTCTATTTATGAACTGATCTTCACGAAACTTCTTGGGTACCTTTGTTATCACCTCGGGACAGGAATGAGTGTTTTGGGGTGCCTTTGTTATCACTGTGCCATGAGAACAAATATTTTTTAGTTCAGTCAGACCCACTCTCAAAGATTTCTTTTCTAGTTTAGCATCTAACTGTCACCCACCTTTACAATACTTTACCTATACATTTGTTACAGGCTGCAGTCAGCATTTATGTACAGACCGTTACAATACTTTATATGTACCTTTGTTATCAGGTCATTACCTAGATGTGTATCATTGCTGTGTCACATACTATTAATGTACATGTCTTACACAAGTTGAGCTACAGTGTCATTGACACTTTCATTTTAAATTTGATTGCTTAAAAAAAGAGGGCAGCCAAAAGGACCATGTGGGAGGGCCTGAGAAACAGATTTTTTTTATTTTTTTAGGCCTTTTGGGCAATTTTTTTCTTAACCTTTTACCATGTATTGTTCAATGTATTGTTCAAATCTGCCCACAGTATACACAAAATTTGGTGCTCAAGTTTTATTTTTCGAATTTAAAGTAAACTGCATGATATGTACAAATATTCAATCTGAAGCCTGATGACCATGTGTCATAATATAACTACCCGGTAATTCACACTTTTATCCAGGTCTGATTTTTTTTATCAAGAATATGTAGGTTCGATCCTGACCAACGTCATTTTAATTGTGTCCTTTGGCAAGAGACTTGATCCCAATTGCCTGAGTGGGAACACAGATGTGCATGAGCCAAGGGATACCTCACCTCAATTGTGCCTTCAAATGAAGCTAACCCCACTTGTGCAGAGTTAGTAAGTTGAAGGGTCTCACTGGGGACTTTGGCCACTGACACGAAATGGCCCTGGCAATTGAAAGTGCTGATCAAATAAATAAAAATATATTCCACTCTAAAAATTGGTACAGGTGAAAATAAATCAGATTATAATGGCATGTGGTTGTATTTTAACAGGCTTCAATCTTTAATTAAAAGTACAGGAGATTTCATGTTAAAATTTTATCACTTGAGACAGTTCAGCAGTTATAATGGTCAAGAAACCAGAATAAGCATGCACATTGCTCTCTTTAAATTTTCACATCCCAAATTCTCTTCATTAGTAAATTAACAAACGTAAATAAATAACAATCATTTGGCATCAGTTTATTTAATAAATATAAACACATGCCTGATTGATTAACCATTGAATGATCATAACTTGTGACCAAGAACGGAGGAATACCCTGACAATAATCAGCAACAGTGATTCCATATTAAGTCAGTATACCAACACCGACAGCTTATTATTTTTCACTGTCCACCGTTTTGTTTTTATCACAAAAATCGCAGTCTGAATTCAGCTAACTGGCACTTCAAAAAGTTTGTTTTCAGTTCAAAGCATTGGAAATAAGGCAAAATTGTAAATGCATAAAAAAAATGTCGGAGGTAATAAATCAATAATTTTCTTGGCAATCAATGAGATGTTGGATTACTATCCTTGCATTGCATTACTACTTGTCTGCCTATGTAAACAGATCAAATCTCGGGACTCTTCAAAGGAAAATTGAAGAAAACATGAAATGGTTTAAAAACACTTCATACTCCGGCATAATAAATCCATTACAGGACATTTAGTTGGCAGGTGTGGTGTCACTTGAAGCTCAGCGAGAACAATATTAGGCTCGGCTATAGCCTTGCCTCATATTGTTCTCACTTCGGGTCATATAACACTGAATCGCCAACTAAATGTCCCATAACTAATATTTTCTGTTTGTACACATCAACTAGAGAGATGTTCATACATTTTCATGGCTATGCCTGTGCCAGATGTTCCACCAGTGATGATAAAGGTTTAGAAAATGATTTTTTACTGCTCAAATAGTAGTGCCATATTTTCATGGCATTGTAATTTTGTTGTAAATTTGCTCCATTCTTAGACAGCCTGCCATGATATGGGGACAGGTAGACATCAAGTTGACTATCTCCATGTTATAACCGTTTCTCCAGATTTGTGGTGGCAGTTTGTTTGTTTGTTTGTTTGTTTATTGTGGTTTAACAACACTCTCAACATCCAGCGTCACATCCTCTTAGAAAGTTTTATGGGTGGAGGCAGGCGGAATATCTGGAGAGAACCACCAAGAAGCAGCAAGCAATTGCCAGCCTCTCCAGCTTTCTAGCAGCAGATGAAGGCAAGTGCACCATTGATGTGCAGTATGCCTTACTCCACAGTGCCATTGTACCTCCCCCTACATTATCAATCACGATTAACCTGTAGAGTGCTGGAAGCCCATTTTTGGGCTTTAATCACAAATCTAAGTACCATAATTTAAAGGCTTCATATTCAGTGGATTTGCTTCATATTATCTTTAAAATTAAATGTCTTTATCTCTATGGATGTGCCTTGTTATAATTTATGGGAGAGTGCCTTCAGGCACTCTCCCATACCTCAAAACAGGCAAAGACATGTGATCAAATTTTGAAGACCAAAAATAATTTAGCACTCTACAAGTTATATGTCTTCCCCAAGGACACAATGCAGTCACTGCTGGTCAGAATCGAACCATCAACCTTCCGGTTTAAAGGCCAATGCTCTAACTACTGAGCCACAGTGCTTTCTGAAATTGTGATAGGTTTAATCTATACAAGCTATCACCATAATCTATAGCCTGTCATGGTTGCAGTGTTGTTGAGTTGGCCAACCTGAAAGAATTTGAACATGCAGCCAAGAGTCTGAATGCATTTACTGTGTCAGTAGAAGCTTTTTTAGGAATCTTGTTTGTGGGATAATGGTACCATAAAGTTGAACTGTTTATAAACAAGGGTGTCACATACTTTTGGACTAGAGTTAGGAAATGTTTTCATGTAAGAATATTTCAGAAGCTGAAGCAAGAATAAATTTAACTTTTAACGTTATTCAACTCGTTCAACCCTGAGTTCCTGAACAGGGTCATCATATACAGTCCTTTCTTCAACAGCTGTGCGAAATGATTTTTCCTTATAGAGAGGTTTAGTAATAATTTAATCATAAAGCCCTATGTGGCTGTAGGGTTAATTTATTCTTGAATCTCTCTTCCTAAATTCTTTGTACATGGTGTCATCTCTGTCAGCAGCCAAGATTTTCTTCACGCATAGATTTATGCATGCTATGTTGAGAGGATTATGAATGTATTCCAAGGTATTGGAAGTATTGGTTTGTATTGTTTTTGAAAATATTAATAATGGCTGGACAAAGGCGTGATGTCATTTTTCTATTTCTGGTCAGAGAGCATAATTGTCATTTGAGAGTAAATTAAAATAAGTTACTGAGTGAGTATGTGGTGGCTCAGTGGTTAGAGCTTCAACTTTAAACTGAAAGAATGTCAGTTTGATTCTGACCAGCCTTAAATGCCTTGTTTCCTTGGGCAAGACACAACCTGATTGCCCACATGAGGACATGGTGCCACTGTATATTATGGCACACTTCACACTGAAGGTGCATTTGCAGCCAACTCTGCTTGTGCAGTGTTAATATGTTGGCAGTTTGCTGCTGCTACTCAGTGGTTATCGGTGGATACACAGGCTTCCTCCATCCTGTAAAACTGTTTCAACAGCCAGGGTCACATCATGTTGGGACAGTGTACAGTATGGAGGAAGCCAAACAAATAAACAAATTCAGCTGCAGATTTTTTTCTATATCTATATGTTGCTATATTTTATGCTATCGTGATGCATTGCCTAAAAGAGGATAATTTCACACTACATTTTTTCACACTACAGAGATTTCTTTTTCTATTCACTTTCATACATTTGTTTTTGAATTCTAGGACACTACCTGTATATCGAATCCTCCAAACCAAGACAGCTTGGGGATAAAGCAAGACTATCATCTTTTGTTGTTAAAGGAATTTCCAAAGGATGCAAGGTACTTACATCATTGTCCCATACTTGGCCAAGAGTTTACATGTAATGTAATAGCCCTAACCAAACAGTGCTATTCACAAGAACTACCGGTTCAATTTCATTATTTTCTCATTTTCTGTCTCAAAAACCTGTGACCCCCTCTTTTGGAATGCACAATCATGAGACAGAAAGTGTAGACAGCTCTGTTCATAATTATCATGCCTATGTGATACAGGAAATTTCTCAGTGGTTTGGTGGAAATATCATGAGGCGGCTCCATATCACGTAGCTATTGACCAATCAGATTTAACAATGCACTCTGGTCAATAGATAAATAGAGGATCTCAAATGAGTTTATATTTTATACTTTGATTAGAACTGATGTAAACTTCAGCTCATATCAAATTTAATGAACTCACTATATAAAGTTTGTATAAAATAGGACAAATTTACCCTCTTCACACTGTGATCACAATGTCAAAGTTTCAGTCAGTAATTTTTTATCATAATACAATTACAACACGTTGTGATGCATGACCATCACTGATAAATGTGATGAAGAACTGATACGACTGATTGTCACGATGTGACAGAAAGCAAATGACTAGGTGCAAAGTCCACAATGGGTGAAGATTATATTGCAGCCTAGGTAAGTGACTGAATTGGGGAGGCGAGCTTGAGAGCATGCAAGTGTTCTCAAGCTCGCCACCGACCATGCAAGCATCTTGAAACAACCAGATCACATTCATGAAGAACAGAGTAGACAAGCTGAAAGAAAAACATAACATGAAACCAACATGGGCAGATGTCACAGAATGAGTGAATGGAGGGGTCGGTGGGTGGTTAGGAGAACAATTTCATATCATCTGAACAGCTTGCCAAACACAGAAAACTGAATCTGCTAAGAGGGGTCCTGGGAATAACAATAAGGTTCTGTGTAATTTTGGTTACCATATTTGGTTATGCCTCCCTGTACGTATTCTGTAGAAATTTACTTGGTGGGAGTCACTTCAATGCTTTGAAATTGTGTTTGCAAAGCTGTTGCCTGATATGGTATAACCTGGAGTAGCTGCAGGGAAATTTCCTAGAATTCTACTCAGCTCAATTCTTTGCAACTTTTACACGGAAAGTTGGTGATTGTAAATATAGCATTCCCTTTAATGGATATCCAGGGTTGCATGTTACCATTTATACCTATGAGTGCTGAATCAACATTGAAGTTAGAAATGGTAAAACCAGGACCCTGTTTCTGTAGTGGATTTGGGACTGAAAAGTGTTCAGATGTGGTTCTGTTATTAATTAAAGCTGCACTGCTAATTGTTATAATAAATGCAATGGCATTCTCCCGATTGATTTGGCGTAAAGGTCCTATAGTATGGGTGGCTGTGAGGGGGCTAGCATGCATTTGCTGAGGACATTGCTGTTCAATTAGCTCAAACTCCCATTAATACAATTTTAATGTACAGTAGAATCCTCTTAATTGAATATCCATTTTGCCAGTGAAAATTATTCAATTAACAGGAGTATACAGTTAACAGGGATTTGGTCAGTTTCCTGTGTTCTGGAGGAAAACTGAGCATTTATTCTATTATATCTTGTTTGACAGAGCTCATAGAGCTCTGTCAAACAAGATATAATAGAATAAATGCCTGTATTGGATGTAGTGAGGCCAAAAAGGTTGATAAAAAAGGGGAATTTGGTGCGTGTCACAGTAATTTTTTCGACATATTACAAATATTTATATACAATTAACAGGAGTTTACTCTACAACCCATATGCAATTAACAAATCAAATTTGTACTGACGGTATGGTAAATGGTTTTGTGTTTGAAAATTATATTCAATTAACAGGGATATACAATTAAGAGATATCCAATTAAGTGGGCTCCACTGTATTAATTTAGAATTTAAGAAAATAAACAACAACATCAGTATATATGATCTCTATCTTTTCTTTGTTTTATTTATAAATTTTTACAAAACTTTGTTTGGCCTTTCTGAAGGTGATCCGGTCTGCCTCACAATAGCTATATGATCTAATGTCAGTAATCATCATGTTGTGATGCATGGCCGTCACTGATAAATGTGACGGAGAACTGATACGACTGATTGTCATGATGTGACAGAAAGCAAATGACTAGGTGCAAAGTCCACCATGGGTGAAGATTATATTGCAGCCTAGGTAAGCGACTGAATTGGGGAGGCAAGCTTGAGAGCATGCAAGTGTTCTCAAGCTCGCCATGGAGAGGATTGTGAAGCAAACTGAACACCCCCAAAAGGAAGTGGAAGAGACCAGTAGGTCGAGGGTGAAGAGAGCTGCAATTGGCGGCAAATGAAATATAGCGCTGTGAGCCCAGAACGGACAGGGCTAAACCACTGGTGGAAATGGTAATGACAGTACTGATGGACCCTGAAGTTCTCAATAGCTTGAAGTATATGGAGCCAGCAGTCAACGTGAAGGCAATTCCTGGTGAATGGTCCAGTAGACGAATCCATGAATGTGCACAGTTTGCAGCAGCAGAAGAACGAAGAGAACACAGGCATTATTATGGCCATGTAATTGCACACACACATGAAGAAAAGAGACATGCATTAACTGCATTAGAGCACAACACATCCGAGAATATCCGCGAACTTCCATGTCGAAGAACAGGATGGCAGGATGACGACCATCCAGATGGAAACGTAGTGATTGTGTGTGACCACAAACGATACGGAAGCAAGAGAGAACTACACACATATGGTGGGCAATAACTGATGAACATATACAAAAATGTGGTCATTGGGTCAACCAACGACAGATGATTCACAGGTTGCGAAGGGAAGGCTTAGTTATGAGCACATGGCACGTTGGGCATTGAAAATACACCACTTTCCATTTACATGAATGTAGCGGGTATAGCAATCAGAAGACCAGCGACCTAAGACTTTGATTAAATGGTTTTCTACCCGCCCTGTGGCAGCAGAAGTTGCTGCACCAATGCAAAAAGAATGGCCATTGAATTGTGTGTTCGCATAACCAAGCATGAAGAGAAGCTCTTTCAGCTTAGCTATGAAAACATCATGAGTCAATGGCAGTCCACTCTCCACACTGAAAAGAGGTTCCAGAGGATTACATAAATGTGATTGACGCAGATGGAAATATTTGAGTAAACTTTTTACAGGACATCTGCACCTTCTCTGCCGTAAAGGAGGATTGTTATGCCCTTACAAAGGGGATCAGTTTTTGAAGCTTGTAAAAACAGTGACATAACATTATCTTGGGCATTATATGACACATCACACAGACAAAGATGTTGGTGAGGGTCAAACTGGGAATTGTGCATGGTGAACTTCCCACAGCTGAGAAAACCGAAAAAGGCTGAACAGCAAGCAGCGGCTAATAAGGCATCAATGTAAGGAGTAAGAACACCCTTTTGTAAGAGGTTGGTGATCTGACTTAAGATGTGAAAAGTGATGGGTAAACAAGTGCCTTGGTGGTTTCTGTAAACATTTATCACCACACAAAAATAACTGTAAACGTAAAACCTGTGAATCATTGGTGTGGGTGAACAGAGATGCGATGTTAAACTTGAGACAAAAATAACGTATACCTGCCAAGTACAATTTTATGGTACAGAAAGCTAACCCCTTAACACCATAACAGTAAGCAACATATGCTATCAAGACGTCCTCGGTGAGATGTGGAAGAAAACTGGATGGTGTAGTAGGGATTTGATATAGGACGCAAAATTCTTGAAAATTACGTAAGGTGGACAAATAGGCATCATGAGTATTCGCACTGACGGAAGTGTGCCACACATCCTTCTGAATCTGGATCAATCTAGGATCAGTGCGGATAATGCTGGTAGTGAGACAGGAGTCGGTTCCGCTTCTGGGACCAGATGATGGAATTCCTGATAACGAGAAATAAGGTCAGCTATAACATTGTCTCTACCTGGTACATGTTCGGCATAAAACTTTCGTAATAAAAGTGTGCTTATAGGAACTGCTACCCTTCTTTAATATTTGAACTGTTGCCATATTGTCACAATGGAAGACAATTCTTTTTCAACTCCATAAATGCCCCCAAAGCACTGTAGCCACAACGATGGGGTACAGTTCCAACAGAGCCATTGACATGGTGTCATGACAGTTTTTGAGCTCATTGTGCAATTCTACAGACCACCTGCCTTGAAAGCAGCCTCCAAAACCCACTGTAGAAGCAGCATCGGTAAAAAGATGGAAGGCAGGTTCATGGGTGAAGTTGGTTTCCAGAAACAAGGACACTGCATTCTAGTTTGCGAGAAAATTATACTTTGTGTGACTGACTCGAACCAGCACCCAGAGTTGTACCTGTATGATAATTTTCCAAGAAATCAGGATTGAAAAGAAACGAGTGTTTTGCCGTTATAGGTGTTTGAATCTCCAGTGAATGATTCCAGTGATGTTTCCTGTGTAGTGTGTTCAAAGGCCTGTTGTAGAGATGACACAGTGGCTTGTAGATCACGTTGGGATCACAAGATATCAGGCTGTTGTGGTCGTCCCAGTAATTCTGCGCTATGCGACCTTGACTCGACATGTGACATTATATCCAATTGGGGATTGCCGGAAGATGATGAAAAAATTTGGATTAGATAGTAGGTGGGCAGGCACAGTTGCAGTGTCCATGGCTGTTGGTGGAGTGGTGCAGACATGTTAACCTCCAGAATAATTTTTCAGGGAACCTGAGGGTGATTTTCAGGGAAATGGGATGGATTTCAGGGAAAAAGTTCGCGCGAGGTCAAAATAAAAGAAAAAACTTGTGAATTTTCAGCTCATGGACCACTATTAACACCAGGTTATATCCAGAACTAGTTGTCAGCTATGCTGATGCATTTATGCTATGTTAAAAAATCATAAAATAACTTGATTTGACCCCCCCCCCCCCCCCGATCCTCTTCTTCGTGAGCCACACCACCCTCCCCACCACCACCCACCCACACTGTCCCTCAGAGCACCTCCACCGGTAGTTTGTTCTTATCAAAGTCTACTTAGCTAATAATTTCCCAAGTCTGGAAATGTAACAGGAAAAAGATGTCCTAATGTTCAGTTACTTCAAGAACATTAGTACTTAGAAAGTATCTTTATCAAACTTCATGCATGTGGGACGTTTGTGCCGTACACAAAAACTTTTCTTCTCATCATTGAAGCATTTTTTTTTTTAATTCCATTCAAAATTTTCTGGGTACAAATGGCCATCAGTTAACAGTTCTGTAGTCAGCACAACAGAATAAATGTAGTGTTAGAAAATAAGTCCATTGTGTTTAAATATGCAGTCATAATTTTTCGTCCTCCTAAGCAACTTTAACCTACTTTTAAACTGTGCTAAATAGTTGTTGTTTACTTTTTAATTTTGGAAAAAGGGATGAGAATTAAAGCTATTCTATGAAGGAATAAATAAATGTATATTATTTAATTCCTTTTCATATATTTTAATTTCCAAAAACTGCATTTAAAATGAAGTTGGAGTTTTCAATTTTTTGAAAGTAAGTCACCTATTTTCACTTCGACACTCGCACATTGATCACGAATCTCCAAAGAAAAAACCCAGAAATAAACATGAACACAGTTGAAATATATATCATAAAATACCCTTTTCTTAAATAAATTTAACTTAAATCCATATTTTACTGGTTCGTGAGTTTTTACCAGAGTTTGAAATGCATGTGATTTGACTCCGAACATTTTTCATAAGTTACAATGGGAATGAAATATTTGACTGATGTTTTCTGGGATTTTTGGTCCAAAACTGATTACCGGCCGGGAACTACACTGAAATTCCGGGATTTTCCCAGGCATTCCTGGAGAGTTAACATGTCTGGAGTGGTGCATTGTTTCGCCACATTGCCCTTGTATATTTGCAGAACAATTGGTTTGTTCAAGCCAGGTGGGACGAAAAATCCACTCTTCGACAGTCCTGAGCGTAACTTTCTACAGTCCAGTTATCCGGATTCGTTGGATTCCAGCTCTGCCTGCCGGTTTCAGTTTCTGAGTCAGCAATATTGCGTAAATGAATAGTGTCACTGAGTGTGTTTTGACTTTCACTGTCAACGTTTCTAGAACGTGTCATTTGTAAATATGTCCGTTTGGTTGGAGATCCCATCACTCTCTTACGGCTGGAGCGATCCATTATCATAATGAAAGATTCCTTTGTAAAGTGTACGTGTAACTAATAGAATACAGTTGTAAACTGTCTCAGTCGGCAAAGTCACAAAGTGTTTCCACTGACTTCCAGTCGATTTCAATGCACAACACAGCATACCGAATTACAGTGAATATAGTAAACAAAGTTTTTAGTCTTACGAAACGACACAAACTCCGTCATTGTCACATACAATTGGTAACACAACGTCCGAAATGGTATACGTGATTAGAGTTATTTTGAGAAGTAAGTGGGAAACGAAAAGTATTAGGAGAACAATTTCATATGATCTGAACAGCTTGCCAAACACAGAAAACTGAATCTGCTAAGGGGGGCCTGGGAATAACAATAAGGTACTGTGTAATTTTGGTTACCATATTTGGTTATACCTCCCTGTACATATTCTGTAGAAATTTACTTGGTGTGAGTCACTTCAATGCTTTGAAATTGTGTTTGCAAAGCTGTTGCCTGATATGGTATGACCTGGAGTAGCTGCTGGGAAATTTCCTAGAATTCTACTGAGTCAGCTCAATTCTTTGCAACTTTTACATGGAAAGTTGTTGATTGTAAATATAGCATTCCCTTTAATGGATATCCAGGGTTGCATGTTACCATTTATACCTATGAGTGCTGAATCAGCATTGAAGTTACAATTGGTAAAACCAGGACCCTGTTTCTGTAATGGATTTGGGACTGAAAAGTGTTCAGATGTGGTTCTGTTATTAATTAAAGCTGCACTGCGAATTGTTATAATAAATGCAATGGCATTCTGCCAATTGATTTGGCCTAAAGGTCCTATAGTATGGGTGGCTGTGCATTTGCTGAGGACATTGCTGTTCAATTAGCTCAAACTCCCATTAATACAATTTTAATGTATTAATATCGAACAAAATGATTTAGTTAAATTCCTTGTTGTATTATGAGAAAAATGTTGCTTTTAACTTTGTTTTTTTTTTACATCAGTCTATGGTGGGGTTAAAATATTTTTTTATTTTTTGCTTGTGTAAACAACGCATACAGATCAATCAAATTTTGGCAAAAGAATCGATATGCATTGGATTGATTGTGGTCCTTGAAAACTTTGAGTGTCTGTGAATTTAAAAATTCATTTTCAAGGCCTTGAAAGTGCTTAAAATCAAGAAAGATCCTTGAAAATCCTTTAATTTCAGTTTTCTCTTAGAAATTGATGCAATTTTCTTACATGGCCCATATATAATTAACCCACTGCAAACTGTTGTCGAAATAACAGACTTTCAAGCTGCAAATTTTTGCCACAAGGTAACTGGGATTTAAACCAATTTAATCTTGTTTCACAGCTCCTGGAGTTCTGTAAAACAAAATTGAATTTAAATTTCTACTTGCATTATAGGAGAAAATGACTGCTTAAAATTTTGGTATTTTGACAACACTGTGCAGAGGGTTAATTCACAACAATCATTTTGTATTGACAACTGTGCTACAGCATAATGAAACAAAAACTTTCTGTTCGCACCTCCTTGACTTACATGCTTCATACAACTTCTTTGTTGCTCTTAACAACTCAAATATCACCCGATTCCCTGCACACAATGTCATTCAATTTAATTCACAAGACGAATCAACAGCCTTCACGACACAACCCACTAACCACCTCAAGTTCATCCTCACTTCTTTCCAGGGTTCTTGTGATGGTTGAAAACCTTGAAAGTCCTTGAATTTGAAAATTCATTTTCAAGGCCTTGAAAGTGCTTGAATGTAAGTTTCCCCGTAGAAATTGATGTTATTTTTTTGTATGCCCCATATATAATTAACTCACTGCAAACCTATGTCAAAATAACAAAATTTTAGGCTGCACAGTTTTCCCACAATATAACTAGAAATTTAACCAATTCAGTCTTATTTGACAGAGCTATGTCAAACAAGATGGTATATTCCTAGTTGCATTATGTGAAAAATTGCTGTTTGGAATTTCTCCATTTCAACATCAGTGTTCAGGTGATTAATGCGCAACAATTGATTTGTATTGAAGACTGCATTGCAGGATAACTAAAAGAAAATATATTTAATTAAATAAATAAATCTTAATCACTGATTGTTGGTCAAGATCATACTCTGGGTTATTAACCAGTGCAAGTTCTTTGAAAGTTCTTGAATTTTTTTCAGCTTGAGAAAATTAACCATGAACTTTGATGTTATTACTTGGTTAATTTCATATTGATCTAGATAATGGCCTGAAGTAACTTCAAATCAGCCTGAGATTGAAGTTTTGACTTCTCCAAGTTCAGTTATCTGAACATATCGACATCCATACTGAGGAAGCTGCAATGTTTCAGATAGCTGAATTATCGCTTCTCTCATTTTGACGAATCTCCGCTTATGACTCTGAAACTTAATTTGCATTGACTTTTCTGTACAATTCTCTTCTTTCCTTCCCATAATCCTTCTTATTGCCATCTTTGATTCCTCATCATACAAATACTCAAGTCACTCCCATTATACCTGGTCACACCAATTTTCCCAACTGTTTTGGCAAAAATGGTGAAAGATTTTGATGTAAACAAACTGGTTGCACCTAGTAATGCATCAAGACTGACAACTCTAGCTTGGTTCATATCAGCCAAGATTGGCATCGTATCAGCCAAGTTTGAAGTCATACCTGCCCAGCTTGATAATTGGCAATTCTGGGAAAGAAAATCGTATCTACTAATTAAATGTATTCACCTGTAACATTTTAGAATCACACAAACATTATCATGATGTCGCCGCACATGACGATATTGCACGCATCACATTTTTTCAAATATGTCATGGCAAAATAAGTAGCAGTCATATGGTAAAATGTGGATTACTGATGGAAAGGGCTTTTCAATTATGTTAACGGCCCTGTACCTTACCATCCTGGTAGAGTACAATTTCTTCAATAACTGAAATTTTTTTTTTTTTTCTACCATAACATACTATGTTTCCTCATTTGAACCAGCTGGATGAGCACATTTCAATGACGGGTCCTTAGCTGTGTTTTGGAGAAAAAATTATACACTTTTGATTGGAAATTTTTGTGCATCATGCTGCTGGACCAGATATGGCCATTACATTTCGGTAAAGACTTAAACAAACTCAAAGACTGGACTATAGTAATCATTCTACAGGATTAATCGTAGGTGGTCCTTTCTAGGTCTTAGGTTTTATGTGGTTTAAAAAACTTGGTAAGGATTCTCTTCCATTACAATTTAAAAATTATGGCAAGAAAGGTATTTTCTGTCAAAAGTCATTTGCCTTTTCCAAATGACACTTAAATGGAAACCTCTTTATCAAGTTAGAGGGCATTTTCTCATCGTTATAAATATCATCAGTGTTACCACACCTCCTAGACAGCGTCAAAGGTGAGTGCATTAAACTTGGCTTTTTTTTAATATGTTATCAGTGTTTGTACACCACTCCTGAAATTTGTGGTCAGAGAAGCCAGTTTAGTGTGTGTTTAGTTCCAGAGCCTTCTAATCAGCATTGTTGGAAATGTACAACCAAAGTGTACTTGAATTTTCATTATGTAGTTGTGGAAAGTACTGGAATTTCACTCAGAAACATGTGTTTTGAACCATGTGTTATTATTATACCCCTACTCTCTCCTCGAAGAGAATGGGTTAAATACTGCATTACATTGTGTCCATTCATGTGTCCCTCTGTGCATCCATCCATCCATCCATCCATGTCTATCTGTCTGCAGTGATATCTCAGCTGTGAGTAGATGGATTTCAAGAAATTTGGTATGAAGCATCTTTGTTACAAGCCGCTTCTGCACATATAAAAAAAATGTCTGTATATTTATCCCCCCTTGCAAACAAAGTTTGGGGGGGTAAAAAGGAATCACCCTGTCCGTCCGTCTGTCCATCTGTCTGTCCGTCTGTCCATCCTTGTAAGCGCAACTCCTCCTAAATCGTTTAAAGAATTTTCATGAAACTTTACACAATGGAAGAAATCTATATAAAGATGTGCATGAAGCAATATAATTCCGTTCTGACATTTCCAAGGGGAGATAATCTAACTTATACATTTCAGGTGTGGGGGATGTATCACTTTGTGAGTTTGCTCACAGTACCTCTAGTTTTCAAGAAAGTTCCAGTCCTTACTTTGTAAATTTTTCATGAATTTTTTCTGTCCACAGCAGTATCTTAGCAGTGAGTGGATGGATTTCAATGAAATTTGGTACGAGAGATCCTTGTGACAAGCTGCTCCTGCACATTTTATAAAAAAGTTACCTGCATATTTTTCACCAGAGTTATGGTCCTTAAATTGCCAATTTTTCATGATTTTTTGGTTCTTACTTTTTAATTAATTTATGCTCTATTGGCCCAGCACTGCAGTAGGAGTATAATTTCCTTGTTAGTTTTAATTTGAAATCCTTATGATTAGTCCAAATTTTAAGTTCCTTAACTGATTGAATGTTAGAAGCCCATATTGGGGCCTTATTCTCAAGTGCAGGTACCACAACTTAAAGGCTTCATATTCTGTGGATCTTCTTCATATTATGCTCAAAGTGAAATAATTTCATGTGCATGGTTTTTCCTTATTACAATTGATGAGAGAGTTCCTATAGACACTCTCCTATGAATTATAAGAAAGTCCAAAAACATGTGATGAGATTTTGGTAACAAAAAATAATTTAGCACTTTGCCGGTTGATTATCGGATGTCCCCAAAATATTGCCATGTCCCCAAGGTTTAAGCTTGATTTTCCCACTTTTCTGAATTTCACACCCACTAATAAATATGACCGTTGTTCGAAGTTCATTCACTAAAGCCCATGAAAACAGGTTGTAGTCTTTTTCAGAATTGATCAGTGTTAACAAAGATTATAAATGATTGACTATAGATAAGTGTATGAGAGTGAGTGCAAGTTCTGATTGATAAAATACTGCACTTACATCATCAATGCGCAATGCATTGTCTATGCAGTTGCAGTATTACTCAGTTGGGACCATGGTTTAAATTCCTGAAATTTAATGGGTGAATAAATGCATGTTGTACTTCCAATTTGTCTCAACTGTGATACCCAAGCCCCAGATGTCTAATATTGGAACTACATCATTAAGGAACCCCTTTATTTTTGATATTAATCAGGTGAATAATTAAAGAATAAAATGAAAAAATGACTGAAAATTTAAAAATTAAAAGGATCAAGTTGGTAGATAAGATAAGATTTTGAAAGAGGGTTAGGGGATGGGGGTCTGCTTTTTGTTAACTCTTAAGAGCCTGGAGATTTTTTGTTCATTTTCACTGTACTTTGAAAGTCTACCTCCTGTGGCTTTGCAGTTGTTTCTAGTCAGATCTTGGCTGCCTACAGAGGCAGCCAAGACTTGCCTAGAAACAACTGACAAAGTACTTAGAAAACAAGATTTGAGTTTACCCAAACAATCCATGTTGGGGCACCTGTTCCTTTGCATTTTAAAGTTATCAAAGTCGTAATTAGGCCCTCAAGGGTTAAAATATTATATTAAAAATAAGTATGTTGATATATTATGCTAAAATGCCTTTACCATTTTGAAGAGAATTACAATTCAATACCTTTGAACAAGCTGCATAGCTATTAATTAGCACTTCCACAATTCTCCCACTCTTTTTTTTAAATTAAGAAAGTGGGAGAATCAGGCCGTCATCATCCCCAAATTATAAGAATTGAACAGAGGAAATACTCAACCAGAATCAAGAACATTTGTGATGTAAATGACACATGGGACACACAATTTATTGTTGTCAAATGCAAATGAGAATACCAATATAATTCTCAAAGAATTTGATGTTCAGTGAAGAGAGATAAATATCTCATTGGTTTCTGATGATATAGGCCCAATTTGGTGACTTTGGACCCAAAAAATGTGAATTTGGCACAAATGATTTTAAACCCTCCCAACATGATTTGGGAGCTATACCATGGGAATATCAAGGCCCTTGGTGTAGTTTCAGGGCCCTAAAAATAAGTTTTATTTGGAGGCACTGGACCCCTCCCCAACCTCCCCCCCCCCCCCCCCTCCAAATGATGATAGTTGCGCGGGCAGATCCAGTACACCCATACGCAGCCAATCTTAATGTCAACCAAGTTTCATAGGTCTGATTTGGCTACTGAACCTTGTATTACAAGGATTTTAACCAGTAGGTTGATAAATTATTTTTAAAAGGTGGTTAGTAACATGAGTATTTTTTTTAAAGATCATGCAATCAGAACAGGCAACTTTAGTTTAGCTTGATTTTGTTCATAAATAAATGTTTGTTACAATTTATTTAAAATTGTTTGTTATAATTTATTGGAGATTGCTTACTGGCACTTTAGTAAATTGTAACAAAACAATTTTATTAAGCATTCTTTCCCTACTGCTGAGCAACAAGCTGCCATATACATTGTAATGCCACTAAAGTGGCTATCAGCAGTATTCAATAGAACAATAATAGTGGCTTCTAGCACTAAACCAGTTAATAATAAAATTTGGAAAATATTCCCTGAATTGCAATCTTGATTATGAAAGTGGTTTTCGATTTAATTTTACGACCATCTTCAGTTCAGTACTTGAATTTTCATATGCTTTGATATTATTGAGTGGTATCCGGTTCTCGTCAGATCACTGAAGTTAAGCAACGTTGAGCTCGGTTTGTCCTCGGATGGGTGACCATCTGAGTGATCGATTTGGACTCCCATGTTGTGTCCTTGGGCAAGGCACTTAACCCCGATTATCCACATGGGAGCACAATGACGCTGTGTACTAAGGCGTACTGCACGTCGATGGTGTGCATGTCTTCAACCAATCTAACCCTGCCTGTGCTGCAGTGCAGAGTTACGATGTTGGGGAGCTGGTAGCTGCTCATCGTTGCTCGGTGGTTCTCTCTGGGTACTCTGGCTTCCTCCACCCATAAAACTGTTATGACACGATATGACTTTGGCTGTTAAAGTGTTGTTAAACCTTAATAAATAAATAAATATTTTGAGTGATGTGTTGTTTATTTTTAATTTTAGCTACGTCTATGGTACAACATGTGGGGTTTAAATATAGGTACACTGGCGATACTGAAGAGATACAACTATGCATATAGTAAAGGTGGCTTACAAACCGTTCAACTCTTGACTGGGAATAAGGGCAACTTCTGGTTTTATGGTGTGTTTAATGTATCCAATAAACCCGGCGACACAAGGGACTACCAGGTAATATCTATACTTTTTAAATATAGAATAAATTGGTACTAGGGCCGGTAATCAGATTTAAACCATGAGTAGGATAAGGGTTTTAACCATAAGGCTTGCCGAGTGGTTAAAACCCTTATTCTATGAGGGGTTTAAATCTGGTTACTCGCCCTAGTACCTATTTGTTTTATTTATAGCATGCTCTTAAGAAACAATCAGCTTTACCACTTACAATGGAGAAAAAACAACACTTTCTATCGCAAACTCATGGGTTTGTTTTGTTTACATCTGCACCGGTGGGCAGTACTACCAGTTGCAAGTGAATGCTTGATTGACAGCTGGACAGGACACATCATCAAAGTTGGATTTTACCTTGCTTTTTCAGTCAAATTATTATTAACAATTCTTAAATTTTATTTTAAATATTTAATTGTAGGTATTTTAAACTTAATAAGTCAGTAGTAGATAGTACCGCAAAATGTATGTTTGAATGAAACAATGCAAAGTGTGAATGTATTGAAGTTGGCAAATTTCGTCATGCCAAAGATCAAGTTGGATGAACTTCTGACTATAGGTGTAATTTTTTTTAACTGCAGTAGAAGATTTACACTGGGAGTGTGGTCAAAAGTTAAAATTTTACATACAGCCTTTTCAAAGGTAGTAACATAGGCGAGCATGGTATAAATATTGTTTAACTGGTATTGGATTGTGATTTTTTCATGAATGATTACAATGTCGTAGCATACCTTTGCTTTTGCCGATAAAATGTTCTTGCTTCAATGTTAAGATGTACAAGATCACTTCGCTCAATCAGGCACCTTTAAATATGTATGAAGAATAAGAAAACTAGCCTGACCACATTCAAATGATGTGCATGCCTGAACAAGTTTTTATTCAGAGCATGTAAAAATTGCATCAGACTATAACTATTTACTGAATCGGATCCATGATCTGGTACAGTGGAAACTTGTTAACCCTTTACCTAACACAGTGGCCAAAAATGACAAGAAAATTAACCAGAATAAGTCTATCACAGCCTAAAATATCTTTGAAGTTTCTCAATAAAACCATACAAATATGGAAATCATAATAGCCAGCAGGACCAATTGGAAAAATGGTGAAATTTATTTTTAAAAAATGTGAAATTTAATTTATTTTTTAAAAATACTGTGAGGTAAAGGGTTAAATGAATACCCACTTTGCCATTCAAAATTATTCAGTTGACAGGAGTATTCATTCAACTGGGATATGGTCATATTTTTCCATTATACCAATGGCCCAGACTAGCTGGTGCAACCCAATTTATTACCAGGGCCAAACACAAATTTTGAATCCCCCAAACCCCCCAAAATTTGCCAAAAATGCAAAAACGAGAAGACCAGCATGGTCCTCCATACTTTTGCGCAATGCGCAACTTGTTGTCAAGGACAATAATAGGCTACCGCCATCATGTCATTCTGTTGTTTGGCCCATGTCAGATCAACACGTATCCTGACTTTTGTGCTATAAAATCCTACAGTATAATGTAGCCAGACACGATTTTGAAGTGGAATGGTGGAATAAATGCAGCTGAATATAGACATTGAGTTTTTGAACATCAGCGCTATAACTTTATTGAAATTAAAATAATATTTCTTGTTCATCCCGTTTTCGGGATATGCACCTGATTTGTTCATTCTTTGTTTATCATATGTGTGTGTTCAATGTTCACCTTTTTCCCCTTGAATCCTCTCATTAGATTTTTAAGAACTAATTGCTGTTAGCGAATTTGTTATTAATTAAAATTCTTCTTAAAAATCTTAGATAATTTACGGAATGTGGATTATTCGTACCCCCTTTGTCGCGTACCGGTTATTTTTGACTTGGTCGGTCGTGTCTGTTTGCCATTACCCTTCTCTGTGGGGAATCTTCTGTGAAGTTTCTCTATTGTTAAGGGTATTATTGGGATACCGGTTGTCTGACCTGGGCCTTTGTTGTGCCTGTTTTGGACTTGGTTACTGGCTCCTATTCAGTTTAAATTTTTGCCTCGGGCGTGTGGGTATTATGAAGTCCTCATGTTCGAAATGTAAGAGGAAGAAGTCCTCTCTTGATTCTCATTCTTCATGTTTAGCTTGCACTCGTTGCTCGAAAGATGTTACCTGTGCATACCTGTGCAACTTGCTGTTCTTGGGATTCCAAGTGATGGAATTCTCTCTCTACTTATGTATGTGTTGGCGAAGCGCCGATTTCGGTGCTTTCGCCTAAGGTAACTAATCAAAATTTAGTTTCCATTTCAGAAGAACAAGAACATGGTATTGGTCATGGTATAACATCAAGTTCTGTGCTGCCGTCGTCTTCAGATACAGAGCATGTTGACTTACGAGGTATCGCAGAATACTCGGTACCTCGGGCAAGCAGACGGTCAACTAGCTCGACCGGTGTAACGGAGCCTTTAAGTAGTGCTTCAATACCGGGAAAACCCGTAGCGGTTCAGGATACGGAGGATGGAAGACAGTCCTCTGTTCAGACGACGGCACGTAAGGAGAAGAGGCCAGTCAAATTGAAAGGTGCATCAGTAGCGAAGCATTCTTCTGTTTTGGGGACAAAACTGAAAGATTTGACTTTTGTTGCCAGTTCTGCTTGTAGTCCGGTAGAAAATGCTTCGGAGCCAGTTGTTTCTGATGTACCTTTCTCTGCCAGTGCGGCTGGCAGTAATTTTGATATAAGAGCCTCTTCTTCGTCCGTTTCCAGGACTCAGCACAGTAGACCGCATGCTAGCCAGCAAGATCCAGAGGTAGAGAGTCAGAGCCAGGATACGGCTCTCTCTAAGGCTAGCATTTCGAGGCAAACGTCTTTTTCAAAAAGACGGACACAGGGCGCTGTGTCAGATCACCTTCCGGAGTCTAAAAGGCGTAGAATGGGGGTGAACATAGCCTCGAATACGGAATTGCTGGAGCAAATTGCCCAGCTAATTGCAGACTCCCAGCAGCATAATATGCAGCCGTCATCGATCTCTGCTTCGGATGATTCGGACGGTGCTGGATCGGCAGAAAGAAGGGTTTCCTAAAATAATCAGTATGCCGATAATAGACCAGACCAGGAACCTCTAGCTGGTAGTGTTAGGGAGTTTGATGAAGACGAGACTGACACTACATCTTTGGCTGAGCAGCATATGGAAACTATGAGGTTCCTGCAGGATTTTTCACCTGAATTAATTCCTTCTGGTCAGAGTTCTGCGCCTTCTAGAGCCAAGCGCCTGTCTTTAGACAGGGAGGTCATTAAGTCGAAGGAAAGTATCCTTCTGTATCCGTCTCAATCAGTCCAAGCGTCAGATGCGTTTGATTGTTGTGACGAGGCTATTGCTGACCTGGCTCAGGCTAGAAAAAATTCTTTCCTTTCGGAAAAGAAGCTTGACCTAGCGTTTAGAGGCAATACCTTCTTAAATACGGTAAGCGAGAATAAGATTCCAAGAGCTCCTCTGCGATTGGATGACGGAGCTAGGGACTTGGGTATGTCTCTTCCGTCATCGTGTAGCGTCAGTTCTTTTGTTATAGATACTTGCATTGAATTTAGCAGAAGTATTTTGGACGCTATGTCTTATGCAGATCATATTTGCAGGGCATTGGCCGGCAATCTGGAATCTGAGAGCTTACAGGAGTTGTTATCTCCTTTGAGAGTGCTCTCTCGCGCCATAATGTATACAACATCCCACTCTGCTCTTTCAGTAGCGAATTTAGAGTTGGTCAGGCGCAATGCTGCCCTTAAATCTACATCATTTATTGACGACAGTGTTAAGAGCTCTCTAAGGGCCGCTCCCGTTTCGGGCTCTTCATTATTTAATGATAAGCTAAAAGCTGTATTTGAAGATGCTTCTAAGACAGCTACAAGTCAGCTTTTGTTGCGCTCAGCTTCGCAACCTCAGCCTTCCACAAGTGGTACTCCTCGGAGAGGTAAATTTTTCTCCAAGAGAGGCTCAGCTTGTGCTGCTTCTAAGCTAATCGTGGGCGTGGTGGCTCGAAACAGGGGAGCGATTTCAAAAAGGGGATGGCGCAGTCGGATAATAATGAACTACGTAACCCCACACCAACGTCACAGAGGGGTGTGACAGCTTCACGAGGTTTCTCCTCGTATAAGCTTCGTAAGTCCTACAAATGAAGATTTCGACCTCTACTGTTCTCCAGTTGGTGGAAGGCTTTCAAAATTCGCAAGCAACTGGAACAAAATAACTCAGGATCTTTGGGTTCGAGACATTGTGAAAAATGGTCTACGTCTTTCGTTCCGGAGAAAACCTCCATTAACGCGGATTCCGCGATTTGTGAGCCTTCCACAAAATATAACAAAAAGAGAGGCTTTGATTTCAGCAGTAGACTCTCTCCTACAAAAGGAGGCAGTAGAGGTCGTAGAGAATCCCAATTCAAAGGGATTCTACAGTCATCTTTTTCTTGTGCCGAAGCCAGACGGCTCATACAGACCGGTCATCGATCTCAGTTGGATAAACAAGCTAATAATTGCTCCAAGATTTTATATGGAGACAATTCGATCGGTGAGAGGCAGCATCCGAGTGAACGATTACGCCGCAAGTATAGATTTGAAGGACGCGTATTTTCACATCATGATTCATCCGGCTTTTCGGAAATACCTCCATTTCGCGGTTCAAGGAAAGGTATATCAGTTCAGAGCAATGTGTTTTGGCCTGAACTTTGCTCCGTGGGCGTTCACTCAGGTGATGAATGCGGTAATGAGCCATTTCAGAGCACACTCGGCTTCGATGACCTCGGCTTATCTGGACGACATACTTCAAAGGTACGAAAATTTTCATGCTCTCCAAAGCGACGCTCAGAGTCTGCTATCGCTGCTGCGATGCCTAGATTTTATAATCAATGTCGACAAGTCAGATTTAATGCCGACGAGGTCGTTTGTTCATCTGGGAATGAGTTTCGATACTCAAAACAATCGGGTCAGTTTGCCGGTAGCAAGAGCAAAATTTGTTTCACTTTACGCAAAATACTGCATAAACGCACAAGTCATTACTGCAAGAGAGTTTATGCGTCTGTTAGGACTTTGCGGCACCGCCGCAGAGTTAATTCCGCTAGGTCGTTTACGCACTCGTCCACTTCAAATTTATCTAATTCAAAATTGGAGCGTAAAACGTCTGTTGTTGGACAGTCCGATTGTTTTAACACAGTCAGTAAAACATCATCTTCAAATTTGGGCGGATATCCAGTGGTTATCCCAGGGAATACCGCTTCAGATTCAGGAGCCGTCATTCATAATCATGACAGACGCCAGTCAAGAGGGTTGGGGTGCTTCTCTGATTCCGGGCGATCAAGTGTGTCACGGTTTATGGGAGAGTCAGTTTCTTGTGTCCCATATAAATTACAAAGAAATGAGGGCAATTTGGTTAGCTCTAAATCATTGGCTCTGTCAAGTAATACACTCACATGTTCAAATTCTGTCGGACAATTCAACAGTAGTAGCCTATATTCGGAATCAGGGAGGTACTCATTCCGTCCAGCTGATGAATCTTACCGAAAAGGTTCTTCTTTTCTCTCAAGAGAATCAGATTCTGATATCGATTCGTCATATTCCAGGTCGTCTCAATGTAATAGCAGACTCTCTATCGAGAAAGGATCGCCTGCTACCTTCATAATGGATGTTAAAAAAGTCTTCAATCAGATTTGCTTCCAGTGGGAATGTCCAATGATCGATCTTTTTGCCACGAGTCTGAACAATCAGTTACAGACGTTTGTGTCTCCATGCCCGGACCCTCAGCTTATGCAGTAGATGCTCTGTCAATTTCTTGAAACGGGATCATAGGGTATGCTTACCCTCCAGCTCCCCTCATTCAACAGATCTTGCTAAAGATAAAACAGTCTTCTTGCAAGATTCTTCTGGTTGCAAGTCTGTCGGCTCACATACCATGGATAAATCTCCGGGAACTTCTTTGGGACGTTCCACGGAAGTTACCACCTCTCCGGGATCTTCTGACGCAGGGGAAACTCCGTCGGCTTCATCACAATCCGGAAGGCCTCAACCTTCACGTTTTTCCATTGTGCGGTCCTTCTTGCACGGAAAACAGTTTTCCAGACGAGCAATGGATGCAATTTCTAACTGTAGGAGGACCTCCTCTTCATTAAATTATGAAGCGAAGTGGAAGGTTTTTGTTCGTTGGTGTGAATCACAATTGATTTTTTTAACCCAACTATTCCTCAATTAGCTAACTTTTATATTTATCTTTTTGATGAAGTTAAGCTACAGCCAGTCATTATTAAGGGCTATAGGTCTATGCTTTCTGACACCTATGCACACCAAGGGAAATTAAACATTGGGTCAGATTTATCTTTAAATAAATTAATGAGGAACTTCTCTGTGAATAGACCTCGCACCTTGAGACGAGTCCCTAAGTGGAATTTAGCTTGGGTTCTTCTGAAACTTCAGGAAGCACCTTTTGAACCGTTAAATACTGTTGAGTTTAAATTTCTTACTTATAAAACGTTTTTTCTCTTAGCATTTGCGTCAGCTAGAAGAGTTAGTGAGCTTCATGCTTTGTCTGTTGAAGACTCTCATTATCGTAGTGTTGGTAATTCTATTACCCTCACTACAAAAGTGGGATTCTTAGCTAAGAATCAGGTTCCGGACAAACGGCCTAGTCCTATTCTTATTAAAGCATTACCGTCTTCAGATGGTCAGAGACCTTTGTTGTGTCCAGTAAGAGCGCTTAGGATTTATAAGGAGCGTTCTAGTTTTATTAGAAGAGGTGGAAAGAGGTTATTTCTTTCTCTTCTTCTTAACAGAAATGATATTTCTGTTCATTCCATATCTAGATGGATTCAATTAGCTATTCGGTCGGCTTATAATGCTTTGTCTGTGAATCAGAGAATAGCTTATAAGATTTCAGCTCATGAAGTTAGAGCTTTAGCTTCTTCTTGGGCTTATGCTAGTAGTACTTCTTTGAAGGATTTGATGCAAGCAGCTTACTGGACACAACAGACGACTTTTACCAAATTTTATCTTCGAGATTTAGAATCAATTTCAGATGATCTCAGATCAGTAGCTCAGAATGTCGTCCATTCTAATTAGGATTTTCATTCTGCTCTAGCACTGTCTCCAGTCTGCTACCCTCTTCGTTTTGAAGTGCAGTTACTTTCAAAACAAGGGGAAGGGGGGGGGGGGATGGTATTTCCAAATAGTCATCTGGCTTTATAGTGAAAAGTATGGACATACCTCCTTCAGTGATAGTATCCTGGGGTCGGTGCTATGGTAGTTTTAATGTGTAGCTTGGTATGAAGCAATTTTCAATGTATTATATGCTTTTAATGTGTAGCTCGATGTGAAGCGTTATTGTATATGTCATGTGTCAAGACGAGCTTTACTGTACAATACTCGGACACTTTCAATGATTTATAAAGAGTCTCATTTCTCTGGACTTCTTTATATTTTGGCTTCCTTTATCAAATTAGCATAATGGGTTATGCTAGGCCTTAAATAGAGTTGCACCTATATTTTCATTGTTTTTTCTGTAATAAGAGCAATGAATATCAAGTACTGGGCCCGCCTGCCTGTTTACTATTCTCTATTAGCTAGTCTGGGCCATTGGTAGAGTGGAAAAATATGAAAAATTTATACCAATTTTAATATTTTTAATACTTACCAATGGCCCAGACGGGGATGGCCCTCCCTGGAGTAGACACTTCTTCCTCCCCGCTGAGTTATATATTACAGTTCTTAATAACATTTAACAGGCACAACAATAAAGAATGACATGATGGCGGTAGCCTATTGTTGTCCTTGACAACAAGTTGCGCATTGCGCAAAAGTATGTAGGACCATACTGGTCTTCTCGTTTTTGCGTTTTTGGCAAATTTTGGGAGGTTTGGGGGATTCAAAATTTGTGTTTGGCCCTGGTAATAAATTGGGTTGCACCAGCTAGTCTGGGCCATTGGTAAGTATTAAAAATATTAAAATTGGTATAAATTTTTCATATTTTTATACTGTAACCAATGACCCAGACTTAGCTGGTGCTAACCCAAAAGTATCTAGGGCCAAACACAAATTTTGCCTCCCAATCCCCAAAATTTGCATGCAAAACCAAAAATTAGAAGTCCTATCTGGCCCTCCATACATTTTACCCTCTGCGCATGCGCAGACGCCAGGTAGTCACCGAATCTGGCGCCAATAAAATCATTCTTTGCTTGGCCCTTGTCAGATAACAACAAACTGATATTTGTGCTTTTAAATCTCAATTAATAATGATGCCATACACAAATCAATGGTTAAATTGGTGGATCCAAGGACAGAACTGGATGAAGGAAGGAAGAAACGGTGGTTTGAAACGTTCAGGGCTTTAATTTTATAATATTTTTAAAAATTAATTCATGTTCCCTAATTTCGGGACATGAGCCTGACATTATCTCTGATTGATTATGATTTATCCACTGTTTATTTAGTATTCCTTCCCTGACTTCCCTTGATCTCCCAGTTAAGCTCCCAAGCTTTTTGGCTTGTTTTTATAAAAAAAATTTATAAAATTTATTGGGAGTTTAACGTATATTATACAGAAGATTATTCTGTACATCCCCAGAGTTACATCCTCATCCTTAGGGTGTTTAGGCGTCTTGGTCATGCATCATACATCCAATGTATCGTTTTTTTCTTCTGAGGAAGATCTTGCTTTACAGTCTTGTTTCTGTTACTGACTTCGGGCCGTGTTGCCAGGGGTCTTGATTCCGGTGTTTTGTTTACATTACATTACTCTAGGTAGTTTCCTATTTTTGTTTAGGAACAACTGTTGTAAGTAACATTAAATATTCTGATAGTGTGGTAGTTAATTTTACACAGATTTTATAATCTTGTCCACACTTAGGTTTTTGGGGGCTCATCATTCCCTTTGGGAACTTGGGCTCTTATATTAGAAAAAATTAAAAAAAAAATTTTTTTTTTATTTTTGAAGGAGTTTTTCTTTTGGATATATTTATTTCATTGATTATATTTTAATGTTATCTTATATTATATGTAGATTTGGTGGTGGTACAATGACATATATTAGTATTTAGGTAATTATATTTATCTAATAGTATGGCAAATTGAGGAAACCTTTCCTTTATTTACTTGGTCATTGTAATGAGTTTAGTTGATGTGCTACCACTAATTCTGCTCCATGTGTCAGATTTGATAATCTGAATGACGGGCATCATGGTTTGTGTTAGGTGAGTGGACACTATCTGTCCTATTGCGGCGAGGGGACTTGGCTGGTCCTCTCATCAAAATGTCACTATAGTTTTTTAGTTTCTATTTATAGAGGAACAAGAACATGGTGTGGTTTTGTGACACCATCTGGAAGTGTGGTGCCGTCATCGCAATTCAATGAAGAGCAAGTGGCAAAAGTGCTCAAGGAATTAGACAAGTACATAGATCCTTAGTAGGATTGACGATCTTGTCGCCAGCTAGCTCAACTGGCAGATCTCACTCATATGGTATGTGGGTGATGTGATACCGGGTATGTCCGTAGCGGTCGAGAAGAGGAATAAGGGTGTAGCGAGCACTATAAAGTTATGAACATGCTCACCCTGCGACGACGGAAAGGAGGAAGCACGGGAAGGAAGAAGTAGACAAGTTCCGAGGTATGCTCATCCAGGTCTTCCGTGATCACGAGCAAGAGAGAGGCCCCTCTCTTTTATAACAACATCTGGGGTCAGAGGTTGTTGGTAGGCAACTTGTGTCTGTCAGACAAGTTCTGAGGTATGCTCGTCCAGGTCTTCCGTGATCGCAAGCAAGAGAGAGGGCCCTCTCTCTTATAACAACATCTGGGATCAGAGGTTGTTGGTAGGAACTTGGGTCAGTTGGAACTTACTTCCAAGGGATGCTGCTTCCATAGACTGCCTGGGTCGGCCAGTCTTATAGCTTCCTCTATGTTCGAAAAGCACATGTCCGTTGTCGCCAGCTAGCTCGACTGGGTGAAGTAGTTACTCAGGCCTGTTACTCAGAACTGTGATGCCGGGTGTATACGATCTGGGCTAGGAGATGATATAGGGTGGAGCAAACAATATGATATGCAGCTATGCTCACCCAGCAACAACGGAAGGAGGAAACCGGCAATTTCTGAGGTACTCTTGTCCAGGTCATCCAGGACCACGAGCAAGAGAGATGCCTCTCTCTCTTACAGCATCATCTGGGGACAGATGTTGTTGGTAGGAACTTGCGTCAGTCGGAGTATACGTCCATGCCTCCTGTCTGGGACGTCCCGTCTAATAGGCAGGCATGGTCAGCTAGTTTTATGGTTTCCTCTACATAATGGACAGGACAAAGTGATCTTTATATTGCACAAGGCTATAAAACCCGATGAGTGGTTTCAGTTCCCTGACGCCGGTGAAATGGTTAAGATTGAATACGAGGAGAAAAACTGTGACTCAGGATGTGTCACATATGCACTGTATTCAGAGCTAGTGGAAAACTGCTCTATGATTTTAGACAAGGGCTAGGCTTCAAAAGAGGTTTACATCCCTTGTCTACAGCTAGCTCAACTGGCAGATCTCACCCGTATGTGGGTGATGGGATGCTGGGTATATCCGTGGCGGTCGAGAGTGAATAAGGGTGTAGCGAGCACTGTTTAATTGAATCATGCTCACCCAGTGTTGATGGAAGGAAGAAGATGGCAAGTTCTGAGGTACGCTCGTCCATATCTCTCCGGACCGCGAGCAAGAGGGAGACCCCTCTCTCTCTTTCAACAACATCTGGAGCCGGGTGTTGTTGGTAGGAACTTGCATCAGTCAGAGCTTACGATACATAGCTATTGTCCAGTACGCTTAGTTCAATTCTTAGCCGGGGACGGCTACAGTTTTGCTTTTTTAGGGTCTACCAAGCCCTCCCAACTGCACCTTGGCTAAGTGACTCAGGATTTCCAGTCAGCATCGTCAAAAAGGTCCATCTTTTGTGAAGAAAGTCGCACCATCTAGTAGCCAAGGAGATGAGGCTGCATTCATCGGGTCGTCCACAGTAATAACTATATTGGACTCCCTGTTCTAGGAGCAGCCGGCGAACAAGCTATTCATGACCGCTGCTCCTCAGGCCTCTGTAATGGACTTGCTGTCGCAGTTGCGCAGCTAATCGCAGTATTCCTGCTAAGGCAGAAACACTCAACGTCGGTCTCGGATCTTGAGCTGTTGCATGGTGCTTATTTGGACCAGTCACCTGCCTGTTCAGATGTTGGTGACTGTGATTCTAACTGATTTGAACGTATGATGGAAAGGATAACTTTCCCTTCCGGAACAACTCTTGGATGATATAGATACCATACATTATCATTTCCTTGAACTTGTTCCAGTGAATCAAAATGCTGCAAGCAATTATGAGAAACCGCTAGCATAGTTGGACACTGACTTCATCCGGATAAAGAGCAGGGTAATAAGATTTCTTTCCGGTTAAGTCTTCATGGGTGTCACAGATCTTCGATTGTGTAGACGACACCATATTTAACTTCCTGCAGGAAAAAGTAATTCGGTTTCTTATCTTCTTCCTCTGTATTTTTAATCATTTGTGATGGATTCACATACTTTTAAATACAACAGGGGAAGATGTGGAGAGTTCCTCTGCATTGATTGAGCAGGCTAAGATCCTAGTGGTAGCCTTACCTTCATCATTTAGCTGTTCGCTCGGACACAATTGAGAAGATAATTTCTTTGTCAGAGCGAATTTAGTCTCATGGTCTTATGTACTTTAATTTTAAGTACTGTGACGCATCGTCTATATGGAAAAGAATTTTGTGGTCGTTTGTACTTTTTAAAATTCTTTCCAGACCTAGGATATATATCTCGGTCTTAACTAATGTTAAGTGGGAGTTATTCTGATGTAACAAAGCCTTGTGTCTTCATCTTTGCATCTGACTAGGTGGAAAACTTGCTATAGGTCGCTTTAGTCTTCCAACTCTAGTCTTTTATGGTAAGAAGTATCAATTCTCGACTCTTCAAGTTGGGGTCTAATGGACCAACACCAGCAGAAGGAGTACGAGAGGTTGTCCTAGACTCAAATCGTCTATAAGGACTCATAGCGAAGGTATAGGTATACCCAAGTCTTTGATGATAAGCTTTCATTATTGTAGGATTAACTACAAGAAAGCATCTATACTCGACTCTTTAAGTTGCGATCTAATCGACCACACCAACAGAAAGAGTAGGAGAGTTTGTCCTAAACTCAATTTGCCTATAAGGGCTCATAGCAAAGGTATAGGTATCTCTCCTATATATATTTCTTTAGGATTGTCTATACAGCCACTTGGATAGGGGTTTCTCATATGTCTGAGTTACTGATCAGACTCCCCTGAGCCGGTGGTTCAAGGCTCTTATAGATCTCGGTCCGACCGATTTTGACTGGAAGTGGATAATTAGGTTATTTATGATTATCTTTCAGTCGAAAAGCGAACATTTGGCATTGTAGCGAGTATTGTTCTTTAGATCACTTGTTTTGTGAACTAGATAATGTCTCATGGGATGTATGATAGGATACACATATCCCACTATTCATTTGGCTGGTTCATCTGTTGTTTCACAGAGTGAATTAGCCAGCTGTTTGGCTCGCTTTTATCTGTTATCTGACACATTAACAGCAAAAGTTTTATGCGCCGGTGTAACAGGGTATCTTCCCCCCCTGTGTATCTTCCCCCCCCCCCCCGGGGGGAAGATACTAGTGTATCTTACCCCCACTCCCCCCCCAACCCACCCCACCCCATCCCCACCCTGGGTATCTTCCCCCCACCTGTGAGTAAAAAAAACAACAAAATATTTAAAGTTATAAAGCATTATTATTCAGGGGAAAGTCAAGTGGAGTGGTGCTATGGGGGCCTGGGAAGATTCATGGAACTGGGTATCTACCTGTTCATAAGACTCAAAGGCCTGTGTGTCTTCCCCTCCACTCATAATTTTTTCTCAACTCTCAATCTGGCAATCTATATTGTACAGGGAATTGTGGATACGCATTGGGTATCCCCCCCCCCCCCCCCCCCCCTGATAGACACTTTTCTGATAATATAAACCTTTCATTGAAAGGCGTGCAATGTTATTATAATTCCTAAATAACAATGATGAGTGAATATGTGGGGGGGGGGGGGGGGGGGGGAAGATACACAGGCCTGTGTATCTTCCCCCACACCCTTAGCCTTCCATAAAGTGCTCCCCATGATGTTCATTTTGATAGACCTTGTTCAGATATTATGGACCTTTCCCTGAAAGGCATGTAATGTTATTATAATTTCAAAATAATAACATTGATAGGTGAATATGTGTGTGTGTGTGTGTGTGGGGGGGGGGGGGGGGGGGACACAAACCTGTGTATCCCCCCCCCCCCTAAGCCTTCCATAAAGTGCTTCCCATGATGTTCATTTTGATAGACCTTGTTCAGATATTATGGACCTTTCCCTGAAAGGCATGGAATGTTATTATAATTTCAAAATAATAACATTGATAGGTGAATATGTGGGTGGGTGGGTGGGTGGGTGGGGGGAGATACACACACCTGTGTATCTGCACCCCCTCCCGGCCTGCCACAAAGTGCTCCCCACGATGTTCATTTTGATAGACACTTTTCTGATAATATAAACCTTTCACTGAATGGCGTGCAATGTTATTATAATTTCTAAATAACAATGATGAGTGAATATGTGGGTGGGTGGGAAGATACACAGACCTGTGTATCTCCCCCCCCCCCCCCCCCCCCCTTAGCCTTCCATAAAGTGCTCCCCATGATGTTCATTTTGATAGACCTTGTTCAGATGTTATGGACCTTTCCCTGAAAGGCGTGGAATGTTATTATAATTTATAAATAACAATGATGAGTGAATATTTGGGTGGGGGAAGATACACATGCCTGTGTATCTTCCCCACCTCCCCCCTTAGCCTTCCATAAAGTGCTCCCCACAATGTTCATTTTGATAGACACTTTTCTGATAATATAAACCTTTCATTGAAAGGCGTGCAATGTTATTATAATTTCTAAATAACAATGTTGAGTGAATATGTGGGTGGGGAGGGGGGGGAAGATACACAGACCTGTGTATCTTCCCCCCCCCCCTCTTAACCTTCCATAAAGTGCTCCCCATGATGTTCATTTTGATAGACACTTTTCTGATAATATAAACCTTTCACTGAAAGGCGTGCAATGTTATTATAATTTCTAAATAACAATGATGAGTGAATATGTGGGTGGGGGGAAGATACACAGGCTTGTGTATCTAACCCCCCCCCCCCCACCCCCTTAGCCTTCCATATATATGAATATATTTTGATAGACACTTTTCTGATAATATAAACCTTTCTCTGAAAGGCGTGGAATGTTATTATAATTTCTAAATAAGAATGATGAGTGAACTGTTCTGTAATTATGAACTTTCCACTGTAAGGTATGGAATGTTATTATAATTTCAAAATGTGTACATATTTTTTGCTTGTCTACTGCCAATAAAGATCTGAATTGAAAAATATTTTTTGTCTGAGTGAATTTTTTTCATCAAAAAACCTGTCAAACCTGGAATGTCAGAAAAAATAATAAACACCATCAATAGTCATGCCTGATGCTATCAATGTTAAAAAAAATATTGGAGGGGGGGGGGGGAGATACCCAGGGTGGGGGGAAGACACACAAGTGTATCTTCCCCTGTGAGTGTGGGTGGGGGGGGAGATGCACTAGTGTATCTTCCCCCGGGGGGAAGATACACAGGGGGGAAGATACCTTGGGACACCGGATGGAGTTGTGTGGAGTGGCTTGGAATGTTATTTCGATGGGTCGCTTACACACATGTCTCCTCCAGTTATTAACTGGGGGGGTAGATGTTTTTCCCTCTAGACCTGTTTTGTTTTAGAGAATCTTTTAACATAAGGTCAAGTTTGGGCATATATTATGGTTTCTCAATTATTTCGGTTGTGAGTTCATATATTGAGTTACAATCCTAAGTCCGACGGTCTCTCTATGCAGGGATCTTGGGACCCTCGGTTATTGGAAATCACATATTCAATGGTGTCTCATTGTTTACGTTACATCATTGAATTTTTTTTTTTTCCATTCATGTATTTATAGACGCAGATCAGAGTTTATCAGAAGAGAAGTAACGCTTCTTTTGTCATTATTTTCCAATAGAAGGGACGTTTATGTTCATTCTATTGTTAAATAAGTCAGTAAGCTATTCGTACTGCTTGGGTTATTTTATCTTCTAATTAGCAGTTAGTGCTTAAGATTTCAGTGCATAAGGAAGTGCTGGCTATATCTTGCACTTATTCTAACTGTATAGCTATTACACGATCTTATGTAGGATCTCTTCAGGATAGTAAAGTTTTCGGCACATGGGAATAATAGTTTCCATTATTTGTGTCACTAGTATAAGGCTTTTCAGCGCATACATTGACGTTCAGCCATTTTCATGGGAATGAATGATAGGATATGTGTATCCTTCAGTTCGTTTGTTCCTATTGATTTCATTGAGGTTATGAGGTCTGCTATTGAGCATTCGCCAGAAGCTTCCCCATGAGAGGGTTTTCTTCTTTAAGGGAAGTTTTATTCTGCACGTCATTCTCCGCTCTCAGTAGCATTACGGAGTATTTCAGACGTGAAAGAGCTTTATGGTCACTATATTATTGCTGTCTGCACCAGCAATGATTAAGTAATGAGGGTGAGGAGGTTTCAACATATATTCGAATCCCCCCCCCCCCCCCCTCACACTCACACTGTCACATATATATATTTTAATACATACATTCTCTGCACCTGGGTCGTGTTAGATGGCACCCTCATAGGCATATATGCAGTTCTGTTGCATTTGTTTCCGGTATTTAATTTCTGATTTCTAATATACAGGTACTTATTTTATCATCATAATGGCCGCTATTTGAGCTCATAGGTTACGGCATAGCCATTTAGTGGTTTTTAGATGATTAATAGCCTGGATTTTTATATACTCGCACAATGTGTGATTACTCTATCTCTTTGGTGGACCTTGAAATTATTATATATTTCGAGGGCGGTCTGTGTTGGAGCCGGTTAATCATACCTACCTCTATTTCTAGATCCTGGTCTCTATTTTGTCAGTTCTTAAATCGCATATTCTCATGTGTTATAGTTGTAGATACCAAATAGTACACATTGAATAGCATTTTTACTGTATTAATATTACAGAGGCCTCCTGTGAATGATCTTGAAGCGTTTCTTCTCTGCAGAGATTGTTCATCGTATCCTGCTTTTGTATGTATATGTTATATTTGATTTCGTCGTACCTGTATACGTCATCAGCAGTGCATATTTTGTTGTGGATTATGTTATTTACCAAAATAATTGCTATAGCCTTGGCATGTGAAGTGGCATTAAGCACCATTTATTATTCATGAATTAATTTTTTGAGTGCCTGATCTATATTTATTTATATCGTTTCCGGGTTCTGCTTATTGATTCCACAGCTCTCCCCTCTTTCTTTTGAAGATATGTTAAAAAAAAGTGTTGGGGTGGGGGGGCATTTTGTCTACTTCTCTGCCTTATGAGGTATGTAACTATTGAGGAAGCTGTCTTGTCCATACTATGTTTGGCGATCAGCTGCAGTATTATTGTGTGGTGTAGGTTTATGGGCAATTTTTTCTCATTCTCAGTATGCCATAATAAGTCCAGACTAGTCTCAAAAATTGTTTATTTGTTACATCCTAATAAACATGATTTTATACTTAGATTTAGGATTTACATAATTGGGATCCATATTAGGTTATATCTCTTCTATTATGGTATTAAGAGACATACATGTAAATTCTAATTTCTTCTTCATTGGTTGAAGGATTTGATCTATGTTGATCTACTATTTTGGAAGTTCTAGGCCCTCCGCCTTTTTACGATTCAGCTAAGTCTGGGTCATTGGTTACAGTATAAAAATATAAAAAAATTTATAGTCATTTATATATTTTTTATACTTACCAATGACACAGATGGGAATGGCCCTCCCATGAGTGGGCAGTACTGGGCACTCATACCTCCCCGCTGAATTATTATAATCTTTTTTCTACAAAGAATGATTTTATTGGCGCCAGATTCGGTGACTTCCTGGTGTCTGCGCATGCGCGGAGAGTAAAATGTATGGAGGGCCAGATAGGACTTCTAATTTTCAGTTTTGCATGCAACTTTTTGGGATTGGGAGGCAAAATTTGTGTTTGGCCCTAGATATTTTTGGGTTAGCACCAGCTAAGTCTGGGTCATTGGTAAGTATAAAAAATATATAAATTACTATAAATTTTTTCATTTTCCCAAACTATAGTGATACACTGAAAATTTATTATATTATATCTTGTTTGACATGGTATTCCATCAAACAAGATATAATATATTAAATGCCTGTATTGGATGTACTGAGGCCAAATAGGTCTATAAACAAAGATAATTTGGTGACTATCAGGGTAATTTCTTGACATTTTGTAACACATATTTTATTCATTTAACAGGAGTCTACAACCTATGTGCACCTAACAGGTCAAATTTGTACTGAAGATATGGTAAATGGGTTTGTGTTGGGAAGTTACATTCAGTTAGCAGGGTTTTTCATTTAAGAAGTATTCAGTTAAGTGGGTTCCACTGTATATGAAATTAGTTATTTTATCATGACACCTTATGTAACCTACATGCAATTAACAGGTCAAATTTGTGGTGATGGTATGGTAAATGTTTTTTTTTTTTTTTTTTAGTTACATTCAATCAACAGGATTATTCAGTTGAGAAGTATTCATTTAAGTGGGCAACTGAAGTATTCATCTAAGTGGGCTTCACTGTATATCATGCCGTGTACGCTGCCCATATGAACACAGAAATTGAGACCCCACTAATTACACTACGAGGTGGGGTCTCAAAACCCCACCACGTGACTTCAATTTGTCTATAATTAACTTGTGTTTTTTGCAAGTGCAGTAATCAGGTTTATTCTTCCAGCAAAAATAGTTTCAGTTCATTGTTGTTTAGTGATTGTTAGGTATTGCACTTAAGTATAAATTGAATACGTATACTCCATACGTGTTTTTGATAATAAAAAGCATTAATGTGGCAGTAAAAATGATCAAAATATGGAGTTTGAATCGTGTTTTTAATGGGATGTTCGGCTGACGTCAGTTTATCTTTTGATCTCTCAGTCACCGGCTCTTAATTGGATCAAATTGTTTCACAGTCAGTGAAAAATTACTTTTACTTTTACTTAATAAATAAATAAATATTGCGTAGCCCGACAAGAGTAAGACAGGAAAGAGGATGGGCTGGTCGCCATCTGCCTCCTCCAAATTCCAATTTTAATTTAAATTAAATTATCTACAACCAGAAACAAATGCAATTGTCTTTCCAGTTGACGTCACAAGACAGTATTTATTAATCAGCAGAGAAACTGACATTCAAAAGCAATTAAACTTATTGTTAACGCTCGTAGGTCACAGTGTTTTGAAAACTGTCTTCCACTGATCAGACACTGTGGTCCACTGGAACTCAACGGTGGAGAACACACCGCCGCGGCATTTTTGTTTCAATCCACGTTGAACGTACTGTAATGTTAGTTATAAGAAACCAAATGAAGTTAAAAGATTAAAAAAAGACAACTCATTTATGTAAATATCAATGTGCAAAAAACAAACTTATTTATGTTAATATCTATGTGCAGTGTATTATGTTTCTATAGTTTATCACTTGTTAAAAGTTGAAACACTTGAATGAAATAAAATACATCAAAGCCAGTGTTCTTGTTATTGATGCTCTGTTGTCAATGAAGATAAGTAATTAATTGTACACGCCCACTCATAAATAGTTCCTCTATAAATAGACTGCACTAATCTAAATTTAGCATCAATCACCTCCTTCAGGGAAAAGTTGTACCTTTCGCGAGAGGATTGCCTCTCGCACTGGTCCTTGCCCGAAGGAGTCAGTACTAACAGCTACCGAAAAGAAAAAGAGTCCATTCACCAGGCACCGAGATTCCCGATGACTGGAAGAATTCCTGAAAAGGAAGAAGGTAGAGAAGAAGATCAAGAATGCTATTACCATTTCCCAACCTACAACTCCTGTCACTCCCATCTAAGCTGCAGTTGCCTCCCCTGTGGGGGACAACCTGAAGGATGGAGATGTTATGAGTGGGGTGGAGGCAGAGATGGAAACAGAGCCTTCTTCTCCAATCTCTCCCCTCCCTCTGGATCAGGAATTTCGGATGGATGCTGCTGCCAGGACCTCACTTGCTAAAGCCGAAGCAGTTATGGAATCCTCCCAGAGACTCATAAAAAGACTGGACAGAGAAGATGAGGAAACAATCGGAAAGCCTCAGCTGCCACCAAGAAAAAACAGAGCAACACAAAGAAACCATTCAGATGCCATAAATAAGAACACCACTGTCTTCTAGGTTTTACTGTCTTTGCCTCCCTGGATCAGTCCTTCGTGTGAGTAAATTTTACGGGTGCAAAAAAGTGCACTCGCAAATTGTGTTGTGAGTGCAAATTGCACTCGCAAAATTCCCCAAAGGTTCACAACTATGCATGTTTGAGACAGATGTGTTTAAACACAGCGAATCATGATGTTTAGATTGCTACCTGCTGACTACTCTGAATACTTCACTGTTGGAATCTGGAAAACGTAACCAATTCAGAAAAACAAACAGCAAAAACACCAACGATAAAATTTCTCGCTTGTACATAAATCTTCGAAGAAAGGGAAACAAGGTGAAATTATTTGGTACAAGCGATTCGGTTGGCCATAGCAGACGATTTCACTACTAACTGGCCAATCGCAGTTAGTCTATCTGTTTGTTCTGATTAAATTAGCATTGTACTTTCGGTTTTGTTTGCTGGATGAATTGGGATGTAGAATGACATGTGCAGTGAATAAAGGAAACTTGAAATGTTTCAGTTTTCACTGACAATATCGATTCGGACCTCTTGCGGAGCGGATGGTGATATGGAGGTGGGGGGAGGGGCATATAACAGCAGTTTTGTTTTTGTTTTCATTTTACCTTTAACCAATGGACAATAACGAAATAGATGTCCATTCTGACTTGATGCATGGCAATGCTAGTGAGTTCAGTGCAATTTAATTGAAGTTGAACTGTTTGATGACGGGCGCGATTTTTTGCACTCGTCTTTTTTAAATTACGGGCACTTGCGAGTGCAATAGTGCCGTCTCACGCGAAGGACAGCTGGATGCCCTTATCACCATGGCTGCTTCAGACACACAGAACACGGCCAACAGGGTCAAAAGGGGTTGCATAACCTCAAACTGTCTGGCACGCTGAAATCATTCTTTCGTCTGAAATTAGTTATTTTGTCATGTCACCTGATGTAACTGTTCACATGATCATTCTGTATTTTCTCAGATATTATTGTGTCTGTATTCCCATATTGGAAAAAACAGCTGTAATATCCATGGTTGGTGTTTTTTGAGATATTATAAGATGTGTGGCAAAATTCACCATCAACTTCTTAAGACAGGTCCCATTCACCATATTTTAGAATCATAGCTATGGCAGGTGACATCCCAGATAGATGCTTTTCAAATGGACTCTTCTGGGTTCGAACCCCCGCCATGCCAATGTAAACAAAACCAGCGTCCTTTCTTAATTCTATGGCATCCGAGAAATTTGAAAAAGACAAGTGTCGCTGATTTCTTCTGAGGTGCAGTTCGTGGAATTAAGTACTTAGATGCAACTATCTGGGGGACTCTTCTGAGATAGTTAACTTTTACTGCAATAGAAGAGATGCCACAAAATGTATGCTGTGGGTAAATGTAGAACTTACATTCTAAGTACTTTGGCTGTTCATTCTGGGCAAATCTTAGCTGCCTATGTAGACATCCAAGACCTAGCTAGAAACAACTGCAAGGTTCAAAAGGTGTAGACTAAGTGTAGCAAAGATGTATAAGAACCTGCAAGTCTTTAAGCATAAATAGAAATCATAATTCTTTGCAAATATGACATATTAATTATAACAAAACTTCAAATTTATTAAAACCAAAGTGCAAGTGCCTTTTTGTTTAATTGTAACATGCTTTTTTCTTAGAATTTTCCTTTTTCCAAAAATAATTTCAGAATTTGTTTTTATTTGAATTTATTTCTTTGGGAATTAGGTTGTTGTATGCACAAGTGGAGTTTGAAATTTTCCTGTATAAAATTGCTACTTGTTTTACAATTTTCACAGTAGAGGAGACTAAAAGTTTTGGTGTTTGTGTGTTAAATCTCTCTAAACCGAACGCTGTCAGAGCCGACCCTTCTGAGATTTGTCGACTATAATAGAAGTAAGATTCCGACACAAGGTGAGCCTGTCTGTCAAAAGTGTCATTGAGCTCCAATAAATAAATAAATAAATAAATGGAAGTAAGATACGTGAGCTTGTATACCTTAAAAAGAAGTAACCTAAATTAATTTGACTATTACAAAAAAGTGACAAATAAATTGCTTGAATTAGCATGTAAAACTTTTTTGAAATGTTTGGCAGTGTAACTTTGACAGCATGTTCAATGGAGATCTCTGACTTAGTAGTAGTCTTTACATCCTAGGTTAAAAAACATCAGAGACAGAGTCATGGAGGGTTGTAACCGAAATTGGTGAGAGGGGTCAAAGAAAAGAGGTCTTTGGGTGGTGTGCATGATAAAGAGAAGCCAGGTTTTGAAGAGTACAATGATGGCACCATGGAGGAGAGGTGTCACTGCTCTTTAAGCTGCAGTCTCTGAAACTTAAGGGAAAAATTGGAAAAGACATTGAAAAGGAACACCAAATGTGTGCTTCAGGAGGAGTGGAACACCTATTAGATTATCAAAAATATCTTTTTAACAGAACAAAATTCATTGGGAATATAATGGGGAAGTGGGATGGGAGACTGAAGGATATGTGGGTATTAGGTGACACAAAGAAGAGTGTTAATATGCTTATCAAAGAGCTGGGAAGAATGGGGTACAGGTTGTTATCACACATTTCATTTCTTTGTGTTGGGAGGTGAGGAAAGATGTGGGGATAGGGAAGCATTTGGGAGCACAGGGTTAATCAAGGCCTTCTCATCTGAGAATGGTGACACATCAGTGGCTGACCAAAATGTTGTTGTTATTATTATTATAGTTCTCTACATTGGATCTTTTTTGGAGGTTCAGTAAGATTTCAGAATTATGATTTCTGAAATAAGTGAATATACTACTGAGAAAAAAATAAACAAAACCCAAACATCCCAAACTGTTTTGCATTCCTTAAAAAAACAGGACTCGTCTCCTGCGATATTGTGGAATGGATTGTCAATCAGAGATCACTTAGGTGTTCAAGTTAATGATCAAAGTAATGATTGTTCAGATTAGGGAGTACAAAAATGCATTAAAACAGTGTGCTAAATCTCCTTTGGAGGTTCAGTATTCAAAATGGAGAGTATTCAGTTTATAAATAATTTAAATAATAAATTTATATTACTTAATTTCAGGACCTTTGCAATTGTTCAGTTTAGAGAGTGGTTCAATATATAGAGAGTTCAGTTTAAAGATATTTTACTGAACTTTGGGAAGGTTCATTTTATAAGCATTAGAATGAAGACCACTTAATTTGGTATATTGTAATTGAATAACCCAGTTAATAATATATAACATCATATAACCTCCCAAAAATAACCCACATACCATACCCCCAGTACAAATTTACCTGTTATTTGCATGTAGGTTAAAGAGTAAACACTTGTTAATTAAATAAAAAAATTTCCAATCTTTAGAAGAATTACTCTAACGTCCAATGAATTACTCTTGTTTATAGACATTTAGTTTCAAAACATCTAATATAAGCATTTAATCTATTATATATTCTATTTGGCAGAGCTCTGTGAGCTCTTCCAAGCAAGGTACAATAGAATAAATGCACAGTTGTCACTAGAATATAGGAAAATGACAAAATTGATGTTAATTGAATAGTCTTGTTACATGAATATTATTTCACTGCAAAGTGGCTGTTCAATTAACAGTGTTCCTATACTGTTCCAATATTTCATTTTGGTATTAATAATATTTTTTGTTGCATTTTTATTTGTGTGGATAAGGTCTAATTTGTATCCTAACATGTTGGGAAAAATAAATTAGTCAGTTTATCAAAGGGTTGGATCAAATAAAGCATTATTCTTTTAAAAAGATGATTATATTTTGATATGATATTTTATATTTTCTGGATTATAATTTTGCATTCACAGATTGTGATTGAAGGAGATGTTGGTGTGGGTTATCATGGTGATATTGCAATTGATGACATTTCCTTGACACCAAATTGTGAATATGGAGGTAAGTTAAGATTTCTCATATAATACTGTCCTCATCTTTCCCATCTATTATTTAAGAAAATAAACAACAACATCAGTATATATGGTCTCTATCTTTTCTTTGTTTTATTTATAAATTTTACAAAACTTTGGCCTTTCTGAAGGTGATCCGGTCTGCCTCACAATAGCTATATGATCTAATGACAGTAATCATCACGTTGTGATGCATGGCCGTCACTGATAAATGTGACGGAGAACTGATACGACTGATTGTCACGATGTGACAGAAAGCAAATACTAGGTGCAAAGTCCACCATGGGTGAAGATTATATTGCAGCCTAGGTAAGCGACTGAATTGGGGAGGCAAGCTTGAGAGCATGCAAGTGTTCTCAAGCTCGCCACCGCCGTTCTCAAGCTCACCACCGCCAAGCATCAGGAAACAACCAGATCACATTCATGAAGAACAGAGGAGAGAAGCTGAAAGAAAAACATAACCCGAAACCAACATAGGCAAATGTCATAGATTGGGTGAATGGCGGGGTCGGCGGGTGGTAAGGAGAACAATTTCATATGATCTGAACAGCTTGCCAAACACAGAAAAACTGAATCTGCTAAGGGGGGCCTGGGAATAACAATAAGGTACTGTGTAATTTGGGTTACCATATTTGGTTATGCCTCCCTGTATGTATTATGTAGAAATTTACTTGGTGTGAGTCACTTCAATGCTTTGAAATTGTGTTTGCAAAGCTGTTGCCCTACATGGTATGACCTGGAGTAGCTGCAGGGAAATTTCCTAGAATTCTACTCAGTCAGCTAAAATCTTTGCAACTTTTACATGGAAAGTTGGTGATTGTAAATATAGCATTCCCTTTAATGGATATACAGGGCAGCATGTTACCATTTATACCTATGAGTGCTGAATCAGCATTGAAGTTACAAATGGTAAAACCAGGACCCTGTTTCTGTAATGGATTTGGGACTGAAAAGTGTTCAGATGTGGTTCTGTTATTAATTAAAGCTGCACTGCTAATTGTTATAATAAATGCAATGGCATTCCCATGATTGATTTGGACTAAAGGTCCTATAGTATGGGTGGCTGTGGGGGGCTAGCATGCATTAGCTGAGGACATTGCCGTTCAATAGCTCAAACTCACATTAATACAATTTTTATGTATTAATTTAGAATTATAGCTAGCAAATCCATTTGGATAATCCATTTGCAGGTGTATTTCTTACAAATCTGTTTTTCTTAAACCTTTTACCCAATATAATGTCCACATATGGCCAGCACTGTTCACAAAAGTTGCCATTCAGACTTTTTCAATGTTTACCTCCAATACCTAGCTTATGACCCTCTTCTTGGAATGAACTCATTCCAGTGAGGGGGTTCAGGAGCTTTTTTAAGTTGAAAAATAAATTATTTAGTTATATTATAATATTTTTTGGGCTGTGTTATCTCCTGGTTGTATTAAGAGTAAACTTGTACAAGTTTAGATTAGTTTTGGTTGTTAGCTCACCTGACTGAAAGTCAGGTTGAACTTTAGTGATCACTCTTCATCCATCGTCCATGAACATGGTGTTTGCGACTTCTTCTCCAAACCCGCTAAACCGATTTAAGTGAAATTTGAGATGGTTGTTTGTTATGACATCGCATTTTGATTTTGTTCAAATCAAATTGCCTGCCCCTGGGTAGGGCAACTCTCAAAACTTGTGCCTAAATCTTAAAAAATCTTCTTCTCATGAACCAGCAGTAGCAGAGACTTGATATTTGGTATGCAGCTTCCTTTTGAGGTGTAGACTCAGATTTGTCAAGAGAAGTTCGAGGGGCTATATTTGCCATCGTTATGGGAGGAGGCAAGAATTTTGGCCCCGCCCAAAATTAATATTTTTCAAACCAAGAGGCTGATATGAACCAAATTTGATATGAGGGCTTATTGGGTCGTAAGTACTTAATTTATGAAAAAAAAAAAAATAGAGAAACCATGTAGCACTTTTCTAGATGTTTTTTTGTTGATACAATACAAATTGAAGTTTGGTGTATCTGATGAAATGTTATGTGTGAAAATAGCTCTTGCCTGTGTAGAAACTCATTGTCTTGCAGACTACGGATTCCTATATATACTGAAGGAAAAAGAAATGCAAGTTCAGTTTTAGTTTAAACAATATTTATTTGAAATTATGTTATTTGTATACAGTATGCAACAGGTACAAAGAAGAACAAGCAACACAATGTACAAAGGTACCCAAAATAATAAAGGTAAACGAAGATAGATCGCTGTATATGAGAGGGATTCGATGGAAAGCTATCAGCTTATGTAAGTCGTCTCCCTCACGTTCAGTTTTGATAATATAATTTTTTTTATCCGTCGACTTAATGTAGTAAAATTTGACACATAACTACATCGGTGTACTGTCTAAAGAGTCTTTGGTTAAAATTCAGTCAACCATGTCCATGTGCGATGCTGCATGCTTTCAACAGATTTTTCGATAAAGCGTGCATCTGAGGCACTCTCACATGCTATGGGCTTGAAAACCATACCAAATCGAAGTCTTGAACAGTACACCTTGATTGCAGAACATTTCATTTCAGCTCGACTGAAAAGCAAAATGCTGTGAATGTCTGAAGTTGATAGAGGTAGGACTGTTGCTCTGATTATGCAGGGCCAATTACAATGCCTTATCGCAATTCGGGGTCAAGGATAGCTCATTTAGTTGGGAGTCTCAGAGCCACAGGAAGATTAACTGACCATCGCACGGACATCGGCATGTTACATCGCCACGTCAGATAGAGGGAACTGTCTCTCACACCTCCATAACCAATTTCAGACGGAGATGGCGAGTCAGGTTGTAGGCATTCATGGTCGCTGAGTTTGTCCAAGAACAGTTTGGAATCAGTTGTTGGAGTTCAATTTAAGGCCACAATGTCCCTACATTGGTCCGCAACTTAAACCCAGGCACGCTCAACGTTGATTGCAATGACTGTGGGCGCATGCACCAAATCAGTTTCACTTGGCCCACTGGAGATGGGTGTTATTCACTGACAAGTCTTGGTTCATACTTCACAGATCAGGTGGATGACAATGTTGCTATCGACGTCAAGGTGAATTATATTCTGATATGTGCATTAAGGAAAATGACAAGATTCGGGGAAGGGTCTGCTTGGGTGGGGGATTTCTCATGTCATGAAAACACCTCTTGTGGTCATCCAGGGAAATCTTACAGCCATGAGATATCGGGATCAGGTCCTCATGTCTCACATCTTCCACTTATCCATGCACGTAACCTTCTGGTGCAGCAGGATAATGCGAGGCTGCATGTTGCTAGGGTTTGTCATAACTTCCTTAACCAAAACATTGTCCCAGTTCTTGATTGGCCATCCACCAGTCCAGATTTGTCCCCGATCAAGCATTTGTGGGATGAGCTGGACAGAAGGGACAGGAAGTGCATCAACATCCCAAACAATGTCGCTCAGCTCAAGCAGGCCCTTCTTCAGGAGTGGAATAACATCCCACAAAGGACCATAAACAACTTGATGGGATCAATGATAAGGAGAGTTACAGCAGTGACTGAAGCTCGGGGTGGGCACACCTGCTATTGATTTTGATAAGGAAATGGAGTAGTAATAATTGGACTGACCTCAACAAGCACATTCCAGTGGGATGTCATAAGCTGTAGGCAAAGATTGAAAAAATGTTGAAATTTGAATTACCATTTTTGTGAAAAGATCTGTCCATATTGTCATTGTATTAGGTAAAGGGTTACAGATGTTATACACAGTGTTTGCTAGTGGGCCATGAAGTGGCAGAGTAATTAATAAAGACTTTGCTTGTTAACTTGTAGAGTGCTAGAAGCCCATATTTGGGCTTTATTCTGAAGTGCTGGTTCCACAACTTAAAAGCTTCATATTCTGTGCTTGTTCTTCATATCACCTTTGAACTAAAATTATTTAGTCTGTTAGAATTTGCCTTTTTACAATTTGTAGAAATGTGCCTTATGGCATGTTTCCATAAATGGTAACAAAGCAAAGATATGTGAACGAATTTTGATTACCAAAAATAATTTATCACTCTACCAGTTAATCCTTACAAAATGAATTAGCTAACAACTCAAGTCAATAATTCAGTACAATGGGATATTATTAAATAGAGTACTGTTCATTAAAAAACCTTATTTATGGAGGAAAAGTTTTTGCAGTTGTTCTATAATTTCCAAATAGTTTTTGTTAAAGGGTTAAAAAGAATGTTTCTGTCTGTTACATATTAGATTATTTGGGTCTAAAAAATGACAGGATAACCACAGTTCACAAAATTCCTACAACACTTAACCTAATAAATTGGCCACATCCATCCACATAATTTACAAATTGAGCAGTTGAAAAAATGCTTTTTCAAAACATTTCAACAAAACCATATAATGTGACACTTCATTCGAATGAATTCGATAAGCTCGTTCCAGTGAGGGGACCTCATGATATGGTTTTGTTGAGCTTTCAAAACAAATTTGAAAAGGAAATTAAAATAACAAATTTGGAGATTGTGTGCATTGGATAACGAGTTAAAGTCCTTGAATTTGAATATAATTTTCCAGGCCTGAAAGTTACTGAAAATAGCTTCTCTCTGAAAAAGTTTTAAAAATATCTAATGAACATTGGCTCCTTTTGATGCTGTATTACTTAGCCCTTAAGAGTCTGCATAATTGTCCTCATTTACACCTGAGCACAGCTGTACACATCAAGTTGCTTAGCAGTGATTATGAGTTTAGGTGGCCAAGATATGACTTGAAACCACTGCATAGATAATTTATCTATTGTCAGCAGTGCCTCCACATGATGGCATGTTAAGAGCACCTGGTCTGTAAGAGTCAGAAATAGTCCCCTAAGGGTTACGGGTTTCTCTCTTTTAGTGTCAAAGTAATCAAATCAGTACTAACTATCCAGCTTCATTCTTGTTGTTCTTTTCCTTCTATTTTCAATCAATTCATAGGCAGGATCAGAAGAAATTCAATCTTTTAGCCTTGCAGTTTGGTCTCCATTTTATCAGTTGCCTCATGGACTGCCAAATTTGCTTTTACACATAAATTTTTGCAAACTGCATTGAAACGGTTGTCGTGGTGAAATGAACAAATTGTTGGAATATGCTTGGAGTAGGGCCCTGAAAATCACACATTTTCGATTTAAATTGAATATCGAATAGAATCATGTCTGTTATTTGAAATCGAATCAAACCTTCAATCAGTGGCATCTTGAAGATGACCAATCAGGGTTAGGATGCTATAAATCTGATTTGTTCTGACTATGATGGCTCAAGTGCTGACTGCTAAAATAATCCAACTACATCATCAAGGCATGCTTTTGTCGAAGGCATACCTTGATGATGTACTTGGTATATTACCCTGTAAGGATTATTTACATCTGGAACTAAATTAAGCACCCCCTGAAATGTTTCATGACAGTGAAGTTGTTGTTACTGATTATTATGTTTTAATGATTGCTGTCTTGCAGTACATTCCATCTAGTGAAACATAATGTTTCTGGTTGATAGCGTACCCCAAACACATCGCCTGTCCACATAAAGAATGCTTCCCTTGAATGTCACAAAAAAACACTATTATCCGCATGCAATATCTGGGTATAAAACAAGAAAATTTGTCACTTTCATCAATAAATGTTGACATGGCAAGGAGGAGACTGTCAGAGGCACTAAGATGGCAAATCGTTGGCATGCATGCATGCAACAGGCATGTCATTCAAAACTATTGGAAGGCAACTTGGCTATAGCCATTAAGTCAACAGGAGACTTGTCCGAAAACATCAACAAATCAATGATGTTAAGGACCAGACTTGGTCTGGATAACCCCAAAAGACCTCTCCTCGGGAAGATCGGAGTCTGGCATGCCTCGTTGTCATGAACCCTTTGCTTCAAGTTAGGGTTTTGAAATGCCTTTGGCTCCCCAACAGGCTTTTGTGTAACAGAACTGTCCGAAATCATCTCAAATCACTGGGTATGAGGTCTAGAAGGATCATCAAGCATCCAGCTCTGTCCGATCAGCATCAAAGACGATGTTTGGAGTGGTGTATGGCATGACAACATTGGAATCTCAGGGTGTGGAGTCCATTGGTCAGACGAGAGTAGGTTGCTGCTTCACATCACATATGGTTGCATGAGAGTATGGAGGCATAGAAATACTGCTTACTTGCCCAGGAACATCTGACCTACTGTTCCTTATGGTGGAGGATCAGTAATGATGTGGGGATGCCTCTCTCATGATTATAAACTTTATATGGTGACTTTACGTGGGAATCTCAGTGGTCATCAGTACATCCTGGATATTCTCAATCCGATTGTCCTGCCTCATAATGACAACCACCTGTTGGCTACACGCCCTGTATTCATGGACGATAATGCAAGGCCACATCATTCCCATGCTGTGTGAGCATTCCTTCAGAACAATGATATTACAACACTACCTTTGTCTGCAATGTGCAATGAGCCCCGATTTGAATCCCTTAGAACACATCTGGGACTTTCTTGCACATCGTGTGAAAGCAAGGGATCTGCCTGTAAAGAATTTGGCTGATTTGGAAGCTGCATGAGGAGTGACAGTAGTTGTCTCTGGACCATATCAGAAGGCTCACTGGTAGCATTAGGAGGAGGGTTAAGGCTGTCATCAGAGCACGTGGTGGATACACTCGCTACAATGCTATTGTGTTAAGGAGATCACAAGCTGTATTTTTGTCAGTAATTTCCAGAATGGACCATTCCAGCACCATATTTGTCGAGAGAACATGTTTCCATCAAAAACATTAGTGACAGATATGTGTAATTAGCACCATTAAAATACTGCATTTTTTCCTCATTGTGTTGTCTTTCATTTGTCAATAGACCATTCTTTCCGCAAACAATCAGAAAGATAGCATGAAAGTAATGACAGTTTCTATTAACACCACTGCAAAAAAAAAAAAACGGAGTGCTTAAGTTGCAGGTGTAGAGTTCATCGTCTTCATTGCTTGGAAACCTTAAATTTGCATTTAACAGTGGTAGGGATTAGTGATATTGGAATTAGCATGGCTGGTGGCATAAGTACGGATGTTATTTATGTTAATGTAGGAGAAGTTACACTCAATCTTTTATTTCAACATTATTTATGTACGATTTTCATCTGAACTATATATTTTGTGAGTTGAAGATGACTGATACCAAGCTATATTCCTATGAAAAAGATTCGAGAGGAAACGAATCGGGCAGCCAATTTCGAATTTAACTGAATATCTACTTAAGATTCAAAATCAAATCGAATCTCAAAGCATCACAGACCCAAGCTCAGTGAGCCCTTTTTTATCAGCATGGAAAGAAGATCCTATTGAATATAAAAGTAACATTGTACAACAACATTTTATAAGCTATAAATAAAAGTACAAAAAGTTGACCCGATTCTAAAATGGGACACTGAAGACTACTGAGTATTTTCTTCAATTTTTAATAGAAGCAAATCGTGGCAACTTCTCAGCATGCATGGCTTGATTTGATGGAAAAAGTTGGACGTGATAGTCATTGTCAAGAGGTCTTCTCCTATTTAAAGGAGTATATTTTGTTTACCAGTAACATATTTTAACCTGACCCCTCATTGGAATAAGCCCATTGAGGTTGACCAATCAGAGGTCATAAGCTATGTTTTCAGGCAAAAAATAAAAAACATTAGTTATTAACAAATTTTGTTTGCAAATGTCATCTTCCTTTTATGTTAGGTAAAGGGTTAAGTAGGTAGGATAGTATTTTGTTCTGGGCAGGAAAATTGACCTGCAGCAAGCATAGTGTTAAGCTATATTTTGGAAGAAATGAAGTGACATTTCAATCTTATCTTTGATTAAATATTAAAACTGCCATATATAAACCTGGGTGAAGAGTAAATTGTACAAAAACAAGTTGAGTCCATCTTTCAATGAATTTCCATCTTGACCTTTAACCCTTACCTAACAAATCATTCGCACCTGCCAGAATAATTTACAAATTGCACAGTTGAAGAAAAAAAAACATTTCAACAAAACAGGCAGGCAGCTTTAGGAAAATTTCCATGATTTTGGCTTAACCCTCAAGGGCCTAGAGATTTTTATACATTTTTGCTACACTTTGACAGTGTACATACTGTGGCCTTGCAGCTGTTTTAGGCCTATATAGGCAGCCAAGCCTTGCCTAAAACAGCCTGCCAAGGTACTTTGAATATAACTTGTGAGTTAACCCAACTACTGCACCTGTTCTGTTGCAGTAAAAGTGGAGTTATGTCATCAAGGATTAATGTTATTCTTGGTTCCACTTCTTCAAGTCATTAATCCTTTAAATAAAAATACAAAAAATACTGTGGAATATTGGTCTTCGAAATCATTACATATTAGAGATATGAGGATGTAAAATTGTGAGGAAACAGGTGAATGGAAACTGATCAAAGTAATCTGATTAACTTGAATTCTTTTTCTTTTTTTCCAGACACTATTCCTGGACAGCCCACTGCACCACCAACTACACCTGGTACATGTGGCAAAGATAGATTCTCTTGTGCAACTGGTGGCAAATGTTTCTCATTGGATCAGAGGTGTAACTTTGTGAATGACTGTGGTGATTCAAGTGATGAAAAAGCATGTGGTATGTTTATTTATTACATGGTGTTATAAAATGTTTGCATTGATTGTACACATTTCTATTTAAATACCATGAAATTACATGGAGTATCAAAGAAGAACTGCAGGAGGCACAGACGCCGCTGATTACCTTACCTCTTCCTACTTTTCCACGTCCAGACAAGCCAAAAACCAAAGCCAACTCAGATACAATCAAGGAGGGTCGAAAGGGGCTTGTCCCCCAAATCGTCCCTGCGCGCCTTCGGCACGTCAAACCATTTCGTTCGTTCGTTCGCATGGAGTATCAGTAGAGATGAAAATCATATCTAGCTTTGTGTCTTGAAAATAGAAGATATATCTTCACTGAAGTTGAATCTGTTGACTATTTTGATGTTGCAACACTGTCAATTGTAGTGGTCGCATTTGGCATTGTTTAGAACTGAAAATAGGTAGTGATGGAATATAGCGAGTTCAGTACCGAAGGTGACATAAAGTTTGCTAATTTGTTTGAAGAATTTGTGGATTATACTTTTCATTATACAAATGACAACACAGTTGGAGTTGTACTCATAAATGAACTGCTTTTGGATAATAATGTATGGTGATTAATTGTTTTTAACCCTTTACTCAATGTAACCGCCCAAACCGGCCTGCATTATTTACAAAAATTGCCATTCAATTTTCATTACCTTTTAGTTTTTTTTCCCTCAAAAGCATAGCTTATGACACCTCATTGGAACAAATTCAATGAGCTTGTTCCAGTGAGGGGTCATAAGCTATGTTTTGGACTCAAAAATGAAAAAAATATATTTTTATACTGTACCAATGACCCAGACATAGCTGGTGCTAATTCTCAAAAATCTAGGGCCAAACACAAATTTTGCCCCCCAATCCCCAAAATTTGCATCAAAAACTGAAAATAACATTTCCTAAATGGTCCTCCATACTTTTCCTCCACTGCGCATGCGCAGTGTCAAGGAGGTCTTGAAATTGGCGCCAATTATCATTCTTTGTTTGGCCCTTCATCAGTTCACTTCTGACTGATATTTGTGCTTGTAAATCTCAGTTTAAATGATGCCAGACACATAAATATTAGAGAAATGGTGGATCTAAAGAGGAAATAGCAGGAGGAGAGGAAAAATTAGTGGCAGGAAATAATCAGGGCTGTAACTTAAAAAAAACTTTTTATGAAATTATGTTATGTTCCCTAATTTCAAGGCATGGGCCTGTTGTTGTCATTCAAGTTACACTGCTTGATCAGTGTTTCCTTTCTCCCTTTCCTTTAGTCCCCCCTTGCTATTCTCCCATGCTTTTGGCATATTTTCTGTAATATTATTACTAAAATTTCTTGGGAGTTTTGGCTTGGTACCAAACAGAATGAATTCTGTTTTTTCCCCATGTTTACGTCCTCACCCATGGGTGTTGAGGCGTTGTGTTCTGCATCTACCATCTGATGTTCTGCAGTTTCTTCCCTGGAAGTCTCTGTTTTGCATCAGATAGTGTTTGAATTGGTAACTGATTTCGGGCCATGTTTATCAGTGCCTGGAGTCATGTTTCCGGTTTTATACACTTCTTGTTTACATTGACAACGGTTTCTGTTGAGAGTGATTTCTTGTCTTTGTATTAGTTTAATCATAACAGGATACATTATTATTATACGTAAGTGTTGCATTAATTTTTTTGCAATATTTTAAAAAATTTTGTCCACACTTAGGCTTTTTGGGGATCCATTGGGGCTCAACGTTACTTTCAGAAACTTGGGCTTTTCTGAAAAAATATTTTTCAAAAAATTTTTTTGATTTCATTTATTTTTTCTATATGTTAATGGATCATGTTATTATGTATCTTTGTTTTCAGGGGTTGGTGCAAGTACTAGGACTGTTTGTGTTCTTTTCACAATGAAAGGATATTGTTCAAATTGTAATAAGAGGAAATCTTCCTCTGACTTTCATTATCATTGTATTAATTGTAGTCAGTGTACTCGCACTAACTCCTGCTCAGTGTGTGTCAATTGGGATGACAAACATTGGAAACATGTGTCACGGTATGTTGTTAGCGGGGATAGGGCCATGCCGGTCCTTTCTCCGCAGGGTCACTCTAGTTTTTCAATCTCTTTTTCAGAGGAACAAGAACAGGGTGATGTTTCCGTGATGTCTTCCAAAAGTGTGCCTCCATCGTCACAGTTAAATGAAGAGCTAGCGGCAAAAGTGCTCATGGAAATACGTCAATTGCCTAAGAGGTCCCTAGTAGGATCGACGGCATTGGCGTCCGCTAGCTCGCCCGGTGTAGCGACCATTCATCGAATGGCTCAGCAGCCAGGTTCGTCCGTTGTGGTCCAGGAAGGAGATTTGGGTGATGCGAGCACTATAATTACACAAAGTGCACACCCAGTGACGACGGATCAGAGGATGGAACGGAGGAAGCCTATTAGTCCGGTTCCTAGCTCGTCCAGGCCCATCCGGGCTGCGAGCGAGAGAGGTCCCTCTCTCGTACAACAACATCTGGGACCAGATGTTGTACAAAACGTTTCGCATTCGGAGCATACGTCCGCCACTCTGGACCCTCCGTTACATAAACAGTCCGGAGAGACTGTCAATATGGCTTCCTCATCCTCACGGCAGCACACACGACCGCACCTTGGCTACGTGACCACGGATATCCAGCCAGCTTCGCCGACCAGGGATTCCACGGCCACCAGGTCACGCCATCCGGTAGCCAGGGACACGAGGCCTGTAGACTCCGGACGTTCGCATAAAAGAAATATGCAGCAGTCAACGTCCAGGGAGCTTCCAGCGGCAAAGCAACGTAAGACCGCTGCTCCACAGACCTCAGTGACGGACGTGCTATCACAAATAGCACAACTTATCGTAGCATCCCAGCAGACGACAGAATCTCTGTCGGATCAGGAATTATCCGACGACGCTGGGTCGGTACGCTCCGCTGAAGCATCAGGTACGGACGACCGAGAACTTCAAATGGTCCGACAGGATGGCGAAAGGGATTCAGAGGATCTGGAGTTTTCCCTTTCGGAACAACATAAAGCTGCTGTAGATTTTATCCGGCATTATCTTCCAGAGGTTGTTCCGTCAGACCAGAATGCTGCAATGCCGAGACTGATAGCGTCACTGGTCGGTTTAGGGACATCGTCCTTGAGTTTCCGACACAGTCCAATAATGTCACAAGAACATTTGAACTATTGAATGACGCTATATATAAGCTTGCTACCAAAACGAGCAAGTGTGGTTTCTTGTCCGCAAATCCTCTACGTCTGCCTTTCATCAATTCAAGGAATAAATTTGAAACGGCAAGACAGGGCATACTGAGAGTTTCTCTGCGTTTAGACGACCAGGCTGAAGACCTAGAATTGTCTATACTGTCGTCTATGTCAATTCCAACCACGACATTGGAAACGACAGTAATGTCTAATAGAGTTAACTTAGACACTTTATCATACGCAGATCACCTTACTAAAGCGTTTTCATTCAAGGGAAAGAATTCCTGGATATACAATCCTCCTTAAGAGTTCTTTCGAGGGCCATAGCTTATTCCACATATAACTCCACCCTTTCAGTGGCAAACCTGGAGTTGGTTAGACGTGACGCGGCCCTAGCTACATCCACGTGCGTGGATAGTAAGGTGAAAAACTCTCTCAGAGTCGCTTCAGTCTCCGGAGAGCTTCTCTTCGACGGCAAGCTTTCAGCAATCTATGATCAGATAACTATGAAAGCTTTGGATTCTCTGCTATTCAGATCCGCTTCTAAAAAGTCGGATACAGCAGAAAAGAGTAAGACAGGCACTTCTGGGACAAGTACGCCCAAGGGAAGTTCCTATAGAGGTTCCTATGCGTCCTCTAGGTCTTATTCTAGAGACCGTCAAGGCAGTGACTCACGTAGGGGACGTTATACTGGCCGAGATAACCGGTCAGACGTCCCTAGTTCGACGGAGCGAGGTGCTGGTCATGGAGGACGTAGTTTCTCCTTCCGCAAGCCTTGCAGGTCCAGGAGGTGATGGTATGAACCTCTATCGTGTTCCTGTTGGCGGAAGATTGTCGAGTTTTGTAAACAATTGGCCGTCAATTACGGACGACCCCTGGGTTCGAGGGGTAATTTCGGAAGGACAAAGAATATCCTTCAAACGAAAGCCTCCATTAACTCGAAGTCCAAAATGGACTCAGCTTCCGTCAAATCCACGGAAAAGAGACGCTCTTCTATCAGAAGTACAGTCTCTTCTGGAGAAGAACGCGGTAGAGGTCGTAGAAGACCAGGAATCACCGGGTTTCTACAGCCATCTGTTTCTGGTTCTGAAAGTAGACGGCTTGTTCCGTCCAGTCATAGATCTGAGCTGGATAAACAAGCTGATCGTCGCTCCGAACTTCTATATGGAGACAATTTGATCAGTCAGAGCGAGTATTCGGGTGAACGACTATGTTACAAGCAAAGATCTCAAGGATGCGTACTTTCCCGTCATGGTACATCTGACATTCAGAAAGTATCTACGCTTCGCAGTCCTAGGAGTTGTGTATCAGTTCCGAGCGATGTGCTTTGGTTTGAACCTAGCGCCCTGGGCTTTCACTCGAATAATGAACTCGGTAATGATGCATTTCCGAGCTCATTCGTCTGCGGTAACGTCGGCCTACCTGGACGACATTCTTCAGAGGTACGGCAACGAGTTAACGCTTCAGAACGATGTGCAGAATCTGCTTTTATTTCTCCAACATCTAGGTTTTATAATAAACGAGGAGAAGTCAGATCTGGTGCTGTCCAAGTCATTCACCCACTTGGGAATGAGCTTCGAGACGCACAACAATCTCGTTCGTCTGCCGTTAACCAGAGCAAAATTAATCAGTTGTTACGCTCGCTATTGTCTTCACTCAGACAAAGTCACAGCAAGAGAATTCATGAGACTGATAGGTCTGTGCGGAGCCGCTGCAGATCTCATTCAGATGGGGCGGTTACGCACTCGCCCTCTCCAAATTTTCTTGACTCAGAATTGGAGAGTAAAGATTCATTCGCTCGATATGGACGTTCTCTTGTCAAATCAAGTGAAACAAGAGATTCAGACTTGGGCAAACATTCAGTGGTTAACTCAGGGAGTTCCACTGCAGTTGCCGGATCCGAGTTTTACTATTATGACGGATGCCAGTCAAACAGGTTGGGGTGCAACATTGATCCCAACGGATTCGAAGTGCCAGGGTCTTTGGGATCTGCAGTTTCTAAGCAAGCACATAAACATCAAAGAAATAATGTCAATTTGGCTTGCGCTATGTCATTGGATGAACATTATTCAGAAAGCACATGTCCAAATCCTGTCCGACAATACGACAGTAGTAGCGTATATTCGGAACCAGGGAGGCACTCATTCCATTCCGTTATTCAATTTAACGTAAAGAATCCTTCTGTTTGTACTAGAACACCAAGTTCTACTTTCGGTCCTTCATATTCTGGGTCGTCTGAATGTATTAGCAGACTCCCTTTCACGGAAGGGTCGCTTGTTGCCGTCAGAATGGACTCTCAACAAACAGGTATTCAATCAGATTTGCTACCAATGGGAGCGGCTAATGATAGACTTATTTGCAACAGAGCTCAACAATCATTTGCAGACGTATGTGTCACCATGTCCGGATCCTCGAGCATATGCAGTAGACGCTCTATCGATCTCGTGGGACGGAATGATAGGATATGCGTATCCTCCAGTGCCGTTGATTCAGCAGATATTGCTAAAGATAAAACAATCTCAATGCAAAATTCTGTTGGTAGCATCTCTGTCTCCACAGAGACCGTGGATAAATCTACTCAGGTGTCTGCTGTGGGACATACCGCGGAAGCTTCCTCCACGAAAGGATCTTCTTTCGCAGGGGAAATTGCGTCAACTACATCACAACCCGCAAGGTCTCAACCTTCACGTATTTCTGTTGTGCGGTCCTTCTTGCACGGCAAGCATTTTACAGGACGAGCAGTGGATGCAATTTCTAACTGTAGGAGGACCTTCTCTTTGCTAAACTATGCGGCTAAGTGGAAGGTCTTTTGTCATTGGTGTAGGGATCATTCTGTTGATATTTTTGATCCCTTCATTCCAGACATTGCAAACTTTCTAGTGTACTTGTTTGATGAGATCAAACTGCAGCCTGTTACTATTAAAGGTTATAGGTCTATGTTATCTGATACCTATGCACACCATGATAGTTTACAAATTGGATCTAATGTCTCTTTATCTAAATTAGTTAGAAACTTCTCGATAAATAGACCTAGAACCCTTAGATTAATTCCTAAATGGAATTTAGCTTGGGTTCTTCTTAAACTAAAAGAAAAGCCATTTGAGCCTCTTGAGACAGTGGACTTCAAATTCTTATCTTATAAGACAGCATTTCTCTTAGCTTTCTCTTCTGCTAGAAGAGTCAGTGAGCTTCATGCACTGTCTGTGGACGATTCTCACTATTGTAGTGCCGGGAACACTATTACCTTTACTACTAATGTTGGATTTTTGGCTAAGAATCAGGCTCCTAATAAATATCCGGAACCTATTGTTATTAAGGCCCTTCTGTCTTCAGACGGGCATAGGCCTTTACTCTGTCCGGTTAGAGCTTTACGTATTTATAAACGAAGATCTCAGTTTATCAGAAAGGGACGAAAACGCTTCTTTCTGTCTCTGATGCCTAATAGAAAGGACATTATGGTCCATTGTATTGCTAGATGGATTCAATTAACTATCCGTACTGCTTATGATAATCTATCTTCAATTCAGCAGTCTGTGCTTAAGATTTCGGCTCATGAAGTAAGAGCTCTTTCTACATCTTGGGCTTATGCAAATAGTGTTGCTATTACAGATTTAATGAAGGCTGCATATTGGTCTCAGCCATCCACATTCACGAATTTTTATCTCAGAAATATTGAGTCCATTTCTGGAGACCTGCATTGTTTAGGTCCGTTATCTGTTGCTCAGAATGTCGTGCACTAAACAGTTGCAACTATAGTTATGCAGGCTTTCTGTTCCGGCAGTGACTCTGTCCTGCTGTCCTCTTCGCTCTGGGCTATTTGACCCAGGGCAAGGGGAAGGGGGGGGGAGGGTGTTCCCTTAGGTCACCTGCTTTATAGTGAAAAGCAAGGGGATACCTCCTCCGGAGTCAGTAATTCTGAGTCGGTACCGGGATGGTTTTAAAGTGTAAAGCTAATGTTTAAATTCATTCATGTCATATTTTTAAAGTGTAGCTCGGTGTGAAGCATTTGTATATGTCATGTGTCAAACGGGTGTTAATATACAATCCTCGGACACTTTTAATGATTATAAAGAGTCTCAATTCTCTGGACTTACTCTATTATTGGCTTACTTTAAAAATAATTAGTATAAAGGGTTATACTGGATGTTAATAGAGAATATGGATGTTATTATGCTCAATTATGAAGGGTGTTGTGTCTTTCTAATTTGTCATAAATAAGAAAGATACAAGTAAAGCCTTATCCTCCTTTACTCCTCGAGGGGATAACTCTATTATATATAGTTGAGCTTATTGGATTTTCCTCTATGTCCTAGGCCCTCCAGCCTTTTTTCTATTCAGCTATGTCTGGGTCATTGGTACAGTATAAAAATGTTAAAAAATTTATAGTAATTTATATATTTTTTATACTTACCAATGAGCCAGATGGGGATGGCCCTCCCAGGAGTTGGGAACTCATACCTCCCGGCTGAGTACATAGCACTGACCAGGCACTGCTTGTAAGAATGATAATTGGCGCCAATTTCGAGACCGTGGAGGAAAAGTATGGAAGACCATTTAGGACATGTTATTTTCGGTTTTTGATGCAAATTTTGGGGATTGGGGGGCAAAATTTGTGTTTGGTCCTAGATTTTTGAGAATTAGCACCAGCTATGTCTGGGTCATTGGTAAGTATAAAAAATATATAAATTACTATAAATTTTTTAACTTTTTCAAGAATTTTATTTGCAAGTGTCGTCTCCCTTTTCAGGTTAGGTAAAGGGTGCCCTCTTTAACTAACATAATTGCCATAAATGTTCAGAGTTATTCATAAAAATCGTCATTCAAATTTTATTATTTTCAATTATTCTCTTATTTATTAAACTGGATTATGACATTGGAATGAGCTTGTTCCAATGAACTGTCATACGCAATGTTTCTGAGGTAAAAAAAAATGAAAATTCATAGTTGTTGAAGAAAATGTTTTGCAAATGTCATCCACTATTTGTGTTGGATAAAGGGTTAAACTGCTAGGATTTTTGTTCATGATTAGTCATTTTTGTTTTCCAAATGTGCACAGAAAAAGGAACATCAAATACACAAACACACAAAACAAAAATTAATTTTTTACAGAATTTTAATGATGAGGTTGGTGTCTGAGAAACAAGATTTTTTAAAAAAAAATTAGCCTTATTCAAGAGATCAAGATTATGGGTATTGTTAATTGCCAATACAGTGGAACCTTGTTAATTGAATAGCCACTTTGGAAATGAAAATGAGTCAGTTAACAGGAGTATTCAATTGACAGGGATTGTGTCACTTTCATTTATTCTAGAGATAAACTTAGCATTTATTCAATTATATCTTGTTTGACAGAGCTCAATGAGCTCTGTAAAACAAGATATAATAGATTAAATGCCAGTATTGGATGTACTGAGGCCAAACAGGTCTATAAAAAGGACAACTGGGGAGAGTCAGGGTAATTTCACGACAGTTTACAAGTTTTTTTTATTCAATTAACAGGAGTTTATTCAGTTAAGAGATATCTAGTTAAGTGGGCTCCACTGTACTGTGAAAGTCAGTGTATTGAATACATTTGAAATACATTGAAATTAAAAAGGCTTCCAGCACTCAACCAGTTAATGGGGTTCCACTGTAACAGTTTTTCTTCCGAGTTTGCAAATTTGACATGGCATAATGTATGTAATTTGAGTCATTCTGTAAACAAACAAACAAAATATATTGTCGGAAAAGAGACCAGTGTGCAATTTATTGATTATAATTTAGCCATTGTGCAGAAGTATGTGCCCTTAAACACCAATAAATGAATAAATATTGATTATAATTTGGACACAATGGTTTGTTGAATCAAAATTATTATTCAGAATTGTATGTTTTACTTTGATCATTGGACCCAGTTCCTTTAATCCTCTCCACCCTGATGTCAAAATATTAACATTTCAGGCTACAAATTTTTCCCATAATGCAACTAGGAATTTAACCAATTCAATCATTGAGCTCTGTCAAACACGACTGAATTGATTAAATTTCCATTTGCATTATGACAAATATTTATGCTTAAAATGTTGGTATTTTGACATCAATGTGCGAGGGTGAGTTATTGTCGTTTGCTCAGCAGCAAATTACAGGCATCACACTGTGTAAAAATGACCAACTTGGGAATAAAAATTGAGAATTATAACTTTAGAGCGTTGCCTTCATTTCATCCATTATGACCCAACATTATTTATGTTTTAACTCTTTAACTTGCCAATTATTTAAAAAAATATTTTCAGCAAATTAGTCGTGGCTGCTGTAAAATTACTTCATGGCATGAAGATAAACATTTAACTCAATAAATCACTGATCAAAAAGTCAATTCAATAGAGAGAGGAAAATGTGATTAAAATTGCCTAAATTATACTCATTCAAGTGACAAGAGACTTACTGTCCTGGGAAGAAATATCCTTCCTCCCTTGCAGCATGCATGAGTTAAAGGTAATTATGGAAAATTTTATAATGGTATCTAGTATTCATTACCTCAAAACCAGGAAAGTTGGCTGATATCGAGTCTTCTTGGCCTATAATTATGTTAACTGTTATTGGTAAGAATGTCTAGTGATTTCATATTTGAAAACGTGTACTGAGACCAAATATTTTCCAAAGTTTGAAAAAAACCTATAAGACTTGAACAGCATCTTACACCAGACAGGTTTCCAGATGGAGGAAGATGGTATGTATTGAGAGAACCACAAAGCAGTGGTGAGTAACTGTCAAACTCTCCAAGTCACTACAGTACAATCGCCATGGACTTGTCATACTTCACACGTGGACACTCATGTCCACACATACGTTTAGCAGATAATAAAAATCATCATCAGCGAAATTTTAATTAATGAAACACTGGGTTGTACCTGACGCTTCATTAATTAAATTGATGAATATTCCTATAATCAGTGTTTGGAATCTAATATTATTGCGTCCGTTGGAAAATTGACCACCCGTGGAAAGTGACTAGTCCACGGCAGCTGTACTGTATTTGAAAACGTGTACTGAGACCAAAAATTTTCCAAAGTTTGAAAGAAACCCATAAGAATTAAACACTGTCTAACTGTGCTCTCTTTTGGGCAATCAGGATTGAGTTTCTTGCTGAATGACACATTGCAAAGGATCCATGTCAGATTGAAACCTATGACCTTTGGATGATATAAAGTCCAATGTGCTAACCAGTGAGTCACTGTGCTCCTGTTTCTATGAATAATATCTTTCATACCTTTACATACCATTTTTACAAATAATTTTTCTCTTTCAGGAACTTCTTGCAACTTTGAGCAAGGTACATGTGGTTGGAGGAATTCAACAAGGGAAAATCTTGATTGGGTTCGCCATAAAGGAGGAACACCAAGTAGAAACACTGGACCAGTAGCTGATCATACATTAGGGAACAGCATGGGTAATTTCCTTTGCTCTCATTTTAACTCACCTGACTGAAAGTTAGTGGGAGCTAACTTGGCATCTGGCATCCGTTATCTGTTAACTTTTCAAACTTGTCTTCTTCAAAAGCACTAGACCAAATTCAAACAAATATGGCACAGACCATCTTCAGAGTATACCCTTTCTACGTTGTTCAGCTGGAGCTGCTGCCATCTTCAGGCTCTGGTTGGTGCCCAGAAAGACTAAAATTCTTTGACAATCTTCTTCTCATTAACCAGCAGAGAGAATGCTTTGATATTTGGTATGAAACTTTCTTTGTTGGTGGAGATTAAAGTTTTTTTGTTTTTTTTTTGGTTTTTTTTTCAATTTTTTTTATTCTGATGAAATAAAATACATATACAAATAGGTAAAAACATATAGACACACAATCAGTATACAGCAAGTATATAATTTACACGATTACATATGTATACAAAAGTCTTCCTGTGTGAAGCTGTTTTCCATCACATTTCTGCTCTCTAACCAAGGTTATCATTTTTAGGTGTTTCGAAACAGAAGTAGACAACCTAATAACAGTTACTGGTGGTGACACAATGAAAAAATGTTGCCGCAGGCGAAGCCTTACTGTATGGGGACTACAAAGAAAAAATAAAAAAAAGGAAAGAGAAAGTCGAGGTCTATGGTCCAGTAACTGACACATTATCTGAAGAAGGAGGATAAATCAGTCCTTTGAAAAGTTCCCATCTTGTTCGTATTAGTCAGGATTTTTTGGGCAAATACATGTGAAGGGAGTATAATTCCAATTCACAATATCGCCGCAGAATTTCAGTTAGACCTTGAATGCTGGGCTGACACCTTCTCACCTTGCAGGAATAAATGAACTTTTTGTACAGAAGAACTAGAAGAGAAAGATTATTTTCTTGAGACCACAAAGTGTTATCATTAGTATTATTATCATTGTTATTGTTATTATTATTATTATAGCCGATAAGGATAAAGTGTGGTGTCAGTGGCAATAGAACACCACATTGTTCGTTCAATTTTTCAGCGAGCTGTAATAGGATTGACTTTGCCATGGGACATTCAAAGAACAAATGTGACACAGTTTCTTTGGTGTTGAAGCACAATGTACACAGTTCAGTTTCCGACAATTTACATTTAAAAAGATGGGAATTGGTATATAGAGAGCCATTTAGAATTTTGTAGTGTAGGGTTTGGAGATAAGTATCGTCTGTGATTATGAAAGGGCATTTGTATATCAATCTCCAATCCTCCTGTGTGAGATCAGTATGCAAACGCTCCTTCCATTTTTCTTGAGAATGAACAGGATCGGAAATCACCTTTTGCAGAAATAACAGATAAAATGTTTTATTGACCGCTTTCGTTTCTTTCAGTTTCTCAATTTGTGGATTCAGCACACAGTTGGATTTTTTTCCCTTTCAATTTTTTTCCGCCACAGCCTTGGAATCGCCTTGTTTATCCCCTGGAAGATAGTGAATGGTGTTTTGATATCGTATTTTGTGGAAAATTCCTCAAACGTTAAGAAGCCTCCTCTCTCACTCAAGAGGTCGTTTAAAAAGAATACTCCTTTATCGCACCAAGTCTGATTGAAAATATATCTATTTTCAATTCTGACACTTCTGTTATAGAAAATTGGTTGAGAAAGAATTTCTACAGAGTCTGTAGGTGGTTCGTTATCCAATAGCGACCAGGATGTGAGGACGTCTTTCCAAAAACTGTTTGCATTCTCCCCGATTTTTATTAACTCCTCTTTGTGTAAATGCCAAATTTTGTTGTTGCCATATTGTTCGAAGTCATCTAAAATAAGGGTTTTCCAGGGTGATATTATGTTGGGATCAATCAGTTTCTTAATCCAAAACATTTTTAGAGAATGGCTGTATGACCGAATATCTGGAAACTTAAGCCCTCCATTAGAAACCTGATTTATAAGAACTCTACGTTTGATCTTTTCATTTTTACCCTTCCACAAATAATGAAACAGTTTGGATTGCATTGCATCTAACATATTGTCAGGTGGTTTTGGAAGGACTGATAAATAGTATATGAGTATTGGTAAAGTCAGCGTTATTACGACAGCAGTTTTCCCAATTAGGGTAAGATTTCTAAACGACCAGTCATTCAAAAGTTTTTCCACCTTTCTAGATTTTTCAATGTAATTTTGAATTATGTAATTTTCACTAAATAGATCATACATTATACCCAATATGGTGAATTTCCCATTATTGTTCCACTGAACATTTCGTTTCGTGGCAAACTTTTTACTCAACCCTTTTTCAGACCCAATCCATACAATCTGAGTCTTTTCAAAGTTGACTTTAAGGCCTGAATCCTCTGCAAAAGAGTTAACAATCTCCAGAGCCATGTTTAATGATTGGGAGTCGTTACTCAAAAATAGAGTCGAGTCGTCAGCATATTGACTTATGAGATGTTCGGAGTGGTTTATTTTGATACCGTTGATATTAGGGTTGTTTTTAAGTGCGGCACTCAATATCTCGACGCTCAAAATAAATAAATACGGCGAAAGGGGATTGCCCTGTCTTACTCCTCTCTTCAGGTTGAATTTTTCAGAGCAGTGCCCATTATTGAGGACATAGCTAAAGATATTTGAATAAAAAGTACAAAACCAATTTATAATAGAGGGCCCGAAGTTGAGGAACTGTAACGCTTTTTCTATAAACGACCATTCAAGTGAATCAAAAGCTTTCTCAAAATCTAGGAGAACAAGAATTCCAGCAATATTTAGTTTCTCTCACTTTTCTATCAGGTCAAACGTTAGTCTTGTGGATTCTCTGATATATCTCCCTTTCATGAACCCAAGCTGAGTTTCTGATATGAGTTTCAGTAGTACCGTCTTAACATGATTTGATACAGCCGTCGAGGCAATTTTTGTATCTACATTAATTAGTGAAATGGGGCACCAGTTTTTTATGAATTCTTTTGGTTTGTTTTGCTTTGGAATGCAAGTAATAATGCCAGTTCGTTGCGGATTGGATAGTTCCTTTACACTGTATCCATGATTTAGGGACTTGACCAGAAAGGAGCCAATATCCTTCCAGAAGAATTTATAGAACTCCACGATAAATCCGTCTGATCCGGGCGTTTTATTATTTTTTATTGATTTTAAGGCTCTTAAACACTCAGAGTTTGTTAAAAGGCCCTCCAAGGAGTCACTCTCCTCGTCATCTAAAAACTGTAAAAAGAGGTTGGATTTGTCAAAGAACGGGTCATTTTCTTTGGAACTATTTGACAGGCTTAATTTGGAGGAGTATAAATCTTCGTAGAAACGCTTTTGTTCATTTAAAATTTCGGATATGTTTTCGGTAATCAAGCCAGAGCCCATTACAAGTTTAGGTATAGTTTTTTCCATGTAATGGCGTTTTTCTAGATTACAGAAGTACTTTGTTGATTTCTCCCCTTCTACTTTCCATCTCGATTTTGCTCTTAGAATCATGCCTTTAATTCTTTTGTTTCTAATGGTTAGGAGTTCATTTTCAAGGGTTTCAATTTCGATACTTACTGACAAGTCGCCGCTATCGAGCACGGGGCATAAGATTTCAAGTCCCCCGTGGGAACCCTGGGAAGTGAAGCAGTGCTTGTTTACTGTGGTAAACAAGCTCTGTTTCTACTGGTAAAATAGGACCCAGTCACTAATGCTTGGGGTGCGAGTCCTCTAAAATAGGCAACATGGGGTATAAACGATTGACTGACCTTGACTTTATCTCCATGTTGTGGTCATGATTAGCCATTGTGCAGAAGTATGTGACCATAAACAACAATAAATAAATAAATAAATAAGATTTCAAGTCTTTGCTCAATTTCTGCCAGGCGATTGTTCTTTGTACGTTTTATCTTAGAAGAATAAGAGATGGTTTTTCCTCTTATCATTAGCTTCAAAGTTTCCCAAAATAATTGGTCGTTAATAGTAAATGCCTGACTATTATTATTATTATTATTATTATTATTATTTTTATTTTTATTATTATTATTATCATTATTATTATTGTCATCATTATTGCTACCGTTGTTATCTGAAACTGAGTACTGAAGAACAGTCTCAGCAATTGTAAATTTTACTAATGTCACGTATTCCGGATCGTTCAGCAGGCTGTTATTGAACTTCCAAATGCCCCTTCCTCTTGGCTGATTAATAAAAGAGAGGTTTAAGACTACAGGGTTGTGATCTGATTTGTAACGTATATGAATTTTGGACGATTTGTGAAATATTTGTAGGTCAGTGGACATGAGGAAATAGTCTAACCTCGCCATTTTATTACCAGGGCCTTTCCAAGTGTAGCATTTTAAATTTTTGTTTTCTTCCCTCCAGACATCGCATAGGTCAAATTTTTCCATTATAGAATGAATTTTTTCATTTGCCCTAACATTGTTTTTGTGACGGTAATTTATCGTGTCAATATCGTAATTTTGTGGTACATTCCAATCTCCTCCAACCAATATGGAGCAGTTCCCAATTCTCTCAATTTTATTAAAAAGATTGTCGAAGAATTTTGGATTGTCTTCATTGGGGGCATACATAGCAGCAAGGGTGATTCTTTGGTCCTGAATCGTCATATCAAGAATGATGAAATTGCCTCCGGGATCTTTTATTGTATTATGAATCTGGAGCATAAATGTATTTTTGAACATGACGGCCACTCCCCTACTTGAGCTTGAGTGAGAGCAGAAGATGGCTTCATAACCCCATTCTGATTTCCACGTATTCTCGATTTCTTGGATTGAATGAGTGTCGACCAGAAGAGCTATATCGAATTTATCCCTGCAACGAGAGAAGATGTCTCTGCGCTTTGTTGTTTCAGAAAAAAGACCTCGGCAATTAAGGCTTCCGATCACGATATTATTCATAAAATGTTTTAGAGGGTCTCATCGTGTCCTTGCAACAGTTCTGTGGATAAAGTTTTAAATACCAGTGGAGATAGAAAGATATTAAGTGAAGAACCAGAAAAATGAATGAAGAGAACTCTAGTCTAAATATTTTATAACAGTATAACTGGGAATGAAATTATCTGAATTTTATTTTTTTAGAAAACAAAAACAAGATTCCTAACGGAAACATTGGGTAGTTTTGAAATACAGTAACCGGGTTTACCTAATAAATTTTGACGTATAAATTTATCAAAACAACGGGGGGAAGGAAAAAGAAGAGGAAAAAACAGTAGGAAGTACAGTGATGCCAGAGGAGCTCCCTAGCATGCAGCTCAATTGGACGGATGATGAAAACCAAGTAGTAAATGTGTATAAAGTGTATTAAGTCAGTACATTACCGCAACACAGTGTGTATGTCTTTGTGTGGGAGGGAGGGGGGGGGATTGAGTGGACAATGAAGGATGGATTTTGTTTTGGAGGGTTGCAGGTAAAGGGTAAACAAAATTCTGCATACAAGTTATTGATAGGCCCTGACCTGAAATTCTTTCAGGTCAAGGCCTCTCAACAACTTGTATGCCACATTCTGATGAGATCTTAAATGCTCTGTAATGCTATAGATTGCATAACGGTGCATGAAAAACAAAAGCAATGAACGATGAAAGACAATGCGCCTTGATCAGTGCTAACATAGTAATGGTTTCCATTTAACCCTTGTGGTGTCTTCCATGTCAGCTCAATGACAGCAGTTGGAAGAGTCCATATTTATTATTTGGGGGTAGACCAATCAATATTTTCAACGTACGTCCTTAGGAATGAATGAATGAATGAATGAATGAATGAATGAATGAATGAATGAAACCCACTCACTCATCCGCCCACCCATTCATTCCTTGATGGATGAATTAGCAGATAACGAATGAAACAAATGAATGAATGAATGAATGAAACACATGAATGAATGAAACAAATGAATGAATGAATGAATGAATGAATGAATGAAACCCACTCACTCATCCACCCACCCATTCATTCCTTCATGAATGAATTAGCAGATAAATAAACGAATGAAAGAACTGATGACTCTCTAAAGCCAACGTCCAGGGTGAAAGAATAAATCGACCGACATGCAGACGAGCGACTGACAATCGCAGAAGGGGGACGAAAGAATGAAACAAATGGATGAAAGTATTAAGTTCTCCCCAATGCACCGTATTTTCCTGAAAAACACTAAATAAGATTAATGAATTTTGTACTCACCAATCAACCCTATTTACACTGAATCCACTGTCCGAATGAATGAACGAATGAACAAATGAAAGAAAAAATGAATGAATGAATGAATGAATAAAACCCACTCACTCATCCACCCACCCATTCATTCTTTCATGAATGAATTAGCGGATGAATGAACGAATGAAAGAACTGATGACTCCCTAAAGCCACCATCCAGGGTGAAAAGAATTAATCGATCTACAGGCGGATGAACGACTGACAATCGCAGAAGGAGGACGAAAGAATGAAACTAATGGATGAAACTATTAAGTTCTCCCTAATCCACCGTATTTTCCTGAAAAACACTAAATAAGATTAATGAATTTCATACTGAATGAATGAATGAATGAATGAATGAATGAATGAAAGTTTGTTCATGGGTAAGTTGGTAGGTCAATATTTGAGGTCTCTGAGGTAGTATGCCCATTTTGGGCTCCACCCAAAATTTCTATTTCAAGAATGAATGGGCTGGTTTGAACCAAATTTGACATGTAGTATAATTGAGTCATAAGTACTTGATTTATCCCTGAAAATGTTTTCTCACAGCTCCATTGGAACCCCAGGAGCTAAAAATAGAAACAAATTCAAATGCCCATACTTTAAAAACTGCATAGACCAGAATATTGTTTTTTGGCATGAAGCTCCCTTAGGACCAGTGGAATCAGAAAAAAATTGCTTTCAGTTTTATCATGGGCTGCCTTATGGGGATGCTGCTTTTAACACTGTTGGCAATGAAAAAATGCTGAGTCATCATCTTTCTTGTGCTCCATCAACTGAGTATTCTTCTTCAGAACGTTTGAGCTTAATCTAAACTAATTTTCTACAGAGCATCTTGGTAGAGTATACTCATTTGAGTTTTTTCCCCAAAATCTGCTACTTCCCTTGGGCTGAGGGTTAATGCCCCAAAAGCCTATATATCTTTAAAAATCTTCTCCTCATGAACCACAATAGAGAATGCTTTGATGCTTGGTATGGAACTTATTTTGGTGGTGGAGATTAAAGTTTGTTCAAGGCAAGATGATAGGTCAATATTTGGACTCTCTGTGGTAGCATGCCCATTTTGAGCTCCACCCAAAATTTCTATTTCAAGAACTGATGGGCTGATTTGAACCAAATTTGCCATGTAGTATAATTGGGTCATAAGTACTTGATTTATGTCCCAAAACAATTTTTTAGCAGCCCCATGGAACCCTAGGAGCTAAAAATAGAAAAAAATTCAAATGCCCATATATCAAAAACTGCATGGACTAGAATATTGTTTTTATTATATATATGTTTTTCACAACTGTGTCTGAATAAAAAAATCTAAAAAAACAAAAAAAAATATTGGACTATTTGAATTAGATGGACCAAAAAGATTGCTATCACTTTTATCATCGGGGGGGGGGGGGGGGGGGGGGGGGGGGGGGGGGGGCATATGGGGATGTCCATTTAACACTGCTGGCAATTGGAAAATGCCAAGTCATTAACTTTCTTGTGCTCCATCAACTGAGTATTATTCTTCAGGGCCTTTGGGCCAAATCTAAACTATAAAGCATCCTGGAGGAGCATACTCTTCTGAGTTTTTTTATCAAAAAGTTGCTATTCCACTTGGGGTGTGGCTAATGCCCCAAAAGCCTAAAATGCTTTAATAATCATCTTCTCATAAACCTCTCACAATCATGCTTAGATTCCTGGTATGGAATGTACTTTAGTGATGCAGATTCAAATTGGCTCAAAGGAACTCAATATTTGTGCTTCCTGAGGGAGTTCCCATTTTATAATAGTATCCAAAATTTCTATTTTCAGAACCGATGGCCTTATTTGAACTAAATTTGTCCTGTAGTATAACAGGGTCATAAGTAGTTGATTTATGCAAGAAGAAATTATTTTTGCAGCCCTGTCGGAAACCCAGGAACTAAAAATAGAAAAAAATTTAAACACTCATATTTACAAAACTGCATGGACCAAGATACTGTTAGTTAGTATGAAGCTTCCTTGGGACCACTAATCTAATTCGCTACAAATCCCCAAAAGTTGCTACTCCATCTGGGGTGTGGTAGAGGGAACACTAGAAGTTAAAAATAAAACAAAAATTGTACAGACAATTTTCTAAGTCTCCACAGAATAGAGCTGTGTGTATTCCTGAGAAGCTTTCTTGGGACCAGCAGAAACAGATGGTCAAAAAATTGCTTTTGGTTGTGTCATGGTAAATTAAATGAAAGTGTCAATGACACTGTAGCTCAACTTGTCAAGACAAAGACATGTACATGTATAGTATGTGACACAGCAATGACAAACATCTAGGTAATGACCTGATAACAAAGGTACATATAAAGTATTGTAACAGTCTGTACATAAATACTGACCGTTGCCTGTAACAAATGTATAGGTAAAGTATTGTAAAGGTGGATGACAGTCAGATGCTAAACTAGAAAAGAAATCTTGGAGTCCCAGAGTGGGTCTGACTGAACCCCAAAATATTTGTTCTCATAACACAGTGATAACAAAGGCACCCCAAAACACACTCATTCCTGTCCCAAGGTGAAAACAAAGGTACCCAAGAAGTTTCGTGAAGATCAGTTCACAAATATGAGCTGTGTAGAAGTTGTGACAAAAAACTGATTGGACCTAATTTCGGTACAAAATGGCCACTGGCAGCCATCTTGAATGTTGGACCGCACCCAGAAACACTCGTTCTCATCCCAAGGTGATAACAAAGGTACCCAAGAAGTTTTGTGAAGATCGGTTCATAAATACAGACTCTAGCCCGAGCCGTATTGACATGTGTACTTACTGTGTGTAAGTAGCACTGAAAAAATCAAAGTTCATCTAATTTGCATAATTTCTGCACGAGAAAAAAACCCGTATTATATGTGATGTATCCCATGGTACTAAACATTCACACAAGAAATTATTCAAATCAGCGCTTTCATTTGGAAGTTCTGTGCAAAAATCTGATTGCACCAAATTTTGTACAAAATGGCTGCCATCGGCCATCTTGAATTTCGGACTGGAATCAAAAACACTCGTTCTCGTCCCACGGTGATAACAAAGGTACCCAAGGAGTTTCGTAAAGATCGGTTCATAAATACGGCATCTAGCCCGAGCCGTATTGGCATTTGCACTTACAGTGCTGAAAGTAACACCAAAAAACATCAAAGTTAGTCTAATTTGCATAATTTCTGCACGAGAAAAAAACCTGTACTATATGTGATGTATTCCATGTTACTAAACATTCATACAAAACTTTATTCAAATCAGAACTTTCATACAGAAGTTCTGTACAAAAGACTGATTGCACTAATTTTGGTACAAAATGGCTGCTGGTGGCCATCTTGAATTTCGGACCACACCCAAAAACACTCGTTCTCATCCCACAGTGATAACAAAGATACCCAAGAAGTTTCGTTAAGATCGATTCATAAATACAGCCTCTAGCCTGAGCCGTATAGAAGTTGTGTACAAAAAACTGATTAGACCTAATTTCGGTTCAAAATGGCCACTGGCAGCCATCTTGAATTTTGGACCGCACCCAGAAACACTCGTTCTCGTCCCAAGGTGATAACAAAGGTACCCAAGACGTTTCGTGAAGATCGGTTCATAAATACAGACTCTAGCCCGAGCCGTATTGACATGTGTACTTACTGTGTGTAAGTAGCACTGAAAAAATCAAAGTTCATCTAATTTGCATAATTTCTGCACGAGAAAAAAAACCCGTATTATATATGATGTATCCCATGGTACTAAACATTCACACAAAAAATTATTCAAATCAGCGCTTTCATATGGAAGTTCTGTGCAAAAATCTGATTGTACCAAATTTTGTACAAAATGGCTGACATCGGCCATCTTGAATTTCGGACCGGACCCAAAAACACTCGTTCTCGTCCCACGGTAATAACAAAGGTACCCAAGGAGTTTCGTAAAGATCGGTTCATAAATACGGCCTCTAGCCTGAGCCGTATTGGCATTTGCACTTACAGTGCTGAAAGTAACACCAAAAAACAACAAAGTTAGTCTAATGTGCATAATTTACGCACGAGAAAAAAACCCGTATTATATGTGATATATCCCATGGTACTAAACATTCATACAAAAAATTATTCAAATCAGAGCTTTCATATGGAAGTTCTGTACAAAAAAAAATTTCTGCATCGTCGGTACAAAATGGCTGCTGGCAGCCATCTTGAATTTCAGACTGCACCCAAAAACACTCGTTCTCATCCCACGGTCATAACAAAGGTACCCAAGAAGTTTCGTAAAGATTGGTTCATAAATACGGCCTCTAGCCCGAGCCATAGCAGCTTGGCACTTACAGCTCTGAAAGTAACACTAAATAAATAAAAGTCAGTCTAATTTGCACAATTTACGCACGAGAAAAAAACCCGTATTATATGTGATGTATCCCATGGTACTAAACATTTATACAAAACTTTATTCAAATCAGAACATTCATACAGAAGTTCTGTACAAAAAACTGATTTTTGCACCATCGGTACAAAATGGCCGCTGGCAGCCATCTTGAATTTCGGACCGCACCCAAAAACACTCGTTCCCGTCCCAGGGTCATAACAAAGGTACACAAGAAGTTTCGTAAAGATCGGTTCATAAATACGACCTCTAGCCCGAGCCATAGCCAATTGTTGACGTATGGACAGACGGACGGACGGACAGACAGACGACGGGCCATGACAATAGCTAAAATTTGACTTCGTCAAAGTTGAGCTAAAAATTGTTCTTGCTCTCCACCACTTACTGACACACTCATCTCTTTTGACAACTTGAGCCATGTGAGCATTTTATGCTCACTTGAGCCTCTAGTTTATTTTTGTGCTTAATTTAAATGTAAAAGGGTGTGCACATAGGTCATGGAATCTTGAAAGTCCTGGAATTTGGTGTTTTTAAATTCCAGGCCTGGAATGTTCAGGAAAAACAGATGCTTTTTTAGGTGGAAAACCAGTCAAAACTTTAGGGACTCCATTGTGCACCAATCAAAAGTCACTGTGTACTTTGTTTTTTTCCAGTCGCATTTTTCACCCTATACTGTTAGATTTCTCAATGACAGAATTCTTAAGTTTCCAATTCTTGTTTTACATGAATAGAATATAGAAAATACCAGGCTAGTGGGTCTTTTGAGAAGAAAGGTGGCTGGAGAGGAGAGGTTTGAATGGCTCAAACGTGATTAGAAAGATGGCTATCAAGCCAACTGTCACAAGTTGGGCGATATTGGAAGTACATGTATGGGTGAATCTATACTCATAATTTTCAAGTATAGAAAGAAACTGATACAAGTATAAAAATGGTCAACAGACATAAAATTAACAATTTTCTTCCCTCAATCAGCATATTTAATACTCTTTGACCACTGGCATTGTATCAAAAATTCAAGCTGAGTCTGATTCCAGCAGCTGTGTTTCTGTTTTGTTTTCACTTCATCAGAAGATCCCGGCTTTCAGCTTGAACACGACTAATTGCTTAATACAAAAAATTATTTGGACACTGAATACCCTGAGTGCTTTTCAAAATGACCTCTCAACAAAACTGCCCCTTGAGTTATTGGGCCAAACATCCCCATTTGTTGGTCAAAACAATCCAAACAACTATAACCACCAGCATCACTTACGTTTCAATTGAAAAAAATACCACTATTAAAAAAAAAACATGTATATACTATAAGTATTCAGCTTTTCAGATACAAATATAGGTCTTGAAAATTTGTGATTCAGGTCCTTAAAAGTCCTGGAAAAGTCTTTGAATTTCAAACAAAACTTTGTACAAACCATGTGCGAAGAAACTACAATCATATCCTTATATTTTAATCATGTGCCTCAGATTCACCTCAAAGTGAACTGGTATATTTTTAACATTTATTTGTTTGTTACAATTTATTGGGGTAGTACGATCATATTTATATAATAGAGTAAATCTACAATTTAGGCCTGAAAGGTTAAAAATTTGTTTCTTAGGTCCTCTTTTTGTAAAATTGCATGTGGGCAAGCAGATTTTTATGTTATTTTTTATTTTTGTAATTATTTCTGTGCCATCAAAAGTTCTTGTTCTTGGATTGTTTTATATATTGGGCCTCATAATCCACAGAATAGCATGGGTGGTGGTGTATTTCATTCCATGAGTGCAAGAAGGCTTTGCAGTGCAAAAGCATTGCAAAGCCTTGTTTCACTCAAGGGCCAAATTTTAGCAGTTTTATAACTTTGGTAAAATATCAGGCATAAACTAGTTCATTTTTATTTTTTAAGTTTGCTTATAAAAAGAGAGCATGTTGCAGCCAAAAGGACCATGCGGGAGGGCCTGAAAAACAGATTTTTACCCTTTTTTAAGCCTAATTTAAGTATTCTTTTATTTCTACAGGTCACTATATGTATATTGAAACAAGTGGTACTGCTCATAAAGGAGACTCTGCAATCATAGAAACAGATGAATATCAAGAATCTAGTGCTACTTGTACACTCTCTTTCTGGTACAATATGAATGGAGCTACAGTTGCTTCACTCAGTGTTTTGTTGAAAATAAAAGGACAAGGAATTATCAATGTGTGGTCTAAAAAGGGTAATCAGGGTGCCAATTGGTTACAGGCTACCATCCAGATAGGATCTCATCGATCTTTCACTGTTATGTTTGAAGCTGTAAGGGGAAGCAGTTGGACTGGAGATATTGCTATTGATGACATAAGTTTCACTAAATGTGCAGCAGGTATGGTTTGATACCACTTCATTATATGCTTGTGTATTCAATGCCATCAAATTAGGTAAATCATGAGTGATATAAAAATCATACCTTCACCCGTGAATAGGGCTGCCACGACTATCTGATTAATCAACTAACCATCTGAAGGTGCTATAGTCGGCTGTTATTTTTCATAGTCGACTATTTTTTTATCTGTGTACATCATACCACTGAATGATGATATTTGTCCAAGAGGGGCACATAACGTTTCTCTGTACCTGTTATCCTTCATATTCATTGTTCATATCACGAAAATAAGCAGTAACTTTGACTTTACCCTCGCATATTATCTCATGAAATTGATGTTGGCATACCTAAACTTCATACTGGATCATGCTATTGCAAACAAATTGTTGATATTCCATGTTGATGGTTACCATTTTAAATCCAATAACTTTAATAGCAACATGGAATTTATTTAATTAAATTACTGAATGGATTTCCATGCTTTGAAGTGTTAGCATCACGTGACACAAAGCTGATTACATCAGTGAGGAATTCTCGGTAAACCCTAGTATTTAGATGATCCGATTGGCTTTAATAAATATTGTGTACTAGATTCCTGGCAATTTTCATCAAGTGACAGTTTCTAGACCCCCAAAATGACCCAAATGAAAACCTCAGAGTCCAGCTGGTGCTTTCATTTTCACTTGTGTTGTCAGGATTTTGAACTACATTTACCTGAACCTCTCTAAATATTCTGCTGTATGTTATGCTTAAAAGTTCAAAATTTATGGTAAGAAATTGTAGTGTGAATAATGTCTATCATGTATCTAAACAAAGCCTAAATTGCCTAACTAGTCACACTAAAGAAACACGGGCATTAACATGATTAATTTTGAGAATCCTGTCCATTTTCACACCCAAATAGCGTTGATCCACCTTTGCTAAACTAACTGACTCGAAGGTGATCCCAAGTGTTTTTTTCCGAATAAATTGTGTTCATGTGGTGTTTACCGTTTCTGTTAGCCTGTTGTTCAAATCTTTCTGTTTAAGTTTAACCAATGTGTTAACAGAAACCACAAAACAGCATTGAAATTTAAGACAACATTTGAATTTTTACATCATTATATGTCAGCATAATGTTAACATAATATGTGAATGACTAATCGACTAACCGCCGACTATCGCAACCAACTAGTTAACTCTGAAAACTGATAATCGTGGCGGCCCTACTAGTGGAAGGTGTAAGGCAGTGTCTAGTGGGCGTGGTGGCATCGCGGTAACCAGTTCTCGTCAGATCACCGAAGTTAAGCAATGTCTAGGGCAGTTAGTAGTTGGATGGGTGACCATTTCAGCGACTGATTCATGCTCCCGCGTTGTGTCCTTGGGCAAGGCACTTAACCCCGATTGCCTACATGGGGGCACGATGACACAGCATACTCCACGTCGATGATGCGCATGTCTTCAACCAATCTACCCCTGCCTGTACAGCGGTGCAGAGTTCAGAGTTACGATGTTGGAGAGCTGACAGCTGCTCGTCGTTGCTTTGTGGTTCTCTCTGGGTACTCCGGCTTCCTCCACCTGTAAAATGTCACCGACATGATATGACCCTGGCTGTTAATGTGCCGTTAAACCCTAATAGTGTCTAGTGTCTTGTTTGCTAAAGGATAGAGTCTACTTTTGGAACTGATTCTTGCTCAGATTTTATTTTGTCTTTCAATGTTTCAGAATGTGTTGTGGAATTTATTTGAATGATTTTCATTGTTAAAATTTTTGTGTGCATACTGAAGTCATTAAAACTTTACCAAACAAATCAGGCGCAACTGTCCTCATAATTTAAAATTGGGCATTTGAAAAAATATATTTTTCAAAATATTTCAACAAAACCATATCATGATATGGTTTTGTTGATTTTTTTTGCAAAAATTTAAATAAACAAAAATTCAAATAATAAATTTTGATATTGTCTGCATTGGTTAAAGGGTTAAATTGTGATGACCGTTTTAACGGGTGCTACACAATCAAACTCTGGGAATATCTTTAATACTAGACTAGATAAGCCTTATCTTTGGAGTGGTTTCTAGTCTTATTTTGGCTAATACCAGCACCAAGACTTGACTTAAAATGACTGTCCTTCCACTAGGTTTTGGGATTTTGGTGTGGAGGAAATTCTGGAAGATTGTTGAGTTCAGGGTTAATATCAAATGTGATTATTACGGTATATGCTTTTCCATAAAATATCATAAAATAGGTAAAATATCATGGAGAGGATCATATCTTTGCCAGTGAAGGCTATTACATAGTTTCACCAGTGAGGATAGCTAATACTTTGATGTTTGATTTGCATGAAATTAGATTTACTCCTTTAGAATGTTGCCAGCTGTGTTGGTAGCCTTTAGCTCGTTTGAAGTTGAAAATAGAAAAAGTATTTGATAATAAAGGCCAATTCAATATTGGAAGCAACAATAAACATTTTTAGGTTTATTGAAGAATTTTTTTATAATGCCACTCTAGATTTAAAAAAAAAATCGTTTATTTAATAAAAGTGAGCATTGTAATTAAAAAACAAAAGAAATATACTGTGATCAATTGCAATTTTACAATTAACTGGTCTTTCTTTAAATGATCTTGGAATAAGTAGGTCAAAAGCTTGTAATAAAAAGAAAGTCTAGACTTTCTGCGTGAATATACCACTTGAAGCAACGACAGATCACTGTTTTTCTGTTACGGTTGCTTTTCTATTTCTGGAAATATGTTATTCTGCATCTTTGCTCAAGACACATTCAAAAAGTGCATATATTGCTCATTGTTTTTTTTATACAAATTAAACAGTAAAATTGTACAAGTTCTAAACCACTTTAAAAAGAATCGAAAAATCCCAGCTTTCTATAGAGTCTTTTGGTAACTTTTAACTCCTCACATGTAGTGCTTCCATCTTTTCCCAGTGATTAGTTGCTTTTATGATTACTTCTAGCACCATGGTAGAATTTCAATTTTTATACTTCATACAACGAGTTTCTTGGGGGTATACTGGTATCATCTTGTCCGTCCGTCCATCCGTGGACATAATTTTGTCCAGAGGTTTTCTCCATTTATGGACCATTGTCCTCGAATCTTGAAAGATCACCACCATGGGAACCTGTGCCCCTGCCATTATAATTCCAGTCAGTCTACTTTTGCCAGAGTTATACCCCTTTTTGACTTGAGGTAGCTGCCACATTGTCCTAAAATTTCTCCACAGATTTTCTCAGATTTTTATCTGTCGATTCCTTTGAAACTTAGCATGGATGTTCACTACCTTGGGGACCTGTACACCTGCGATAATAGTTTTGATTGGACTGTTTTTGCCAAAATTATGCCCCTTTTCATCTTAGAATAATTTCTTTATGTCCAGAGATTTTTTCAGACATATGAAACTTGGTATGAATGTTCACCACCATGAGAACCTGTGCACCTGCAATTATAGTTCCGGTTGGACTGTTTTTGCCAGAGTTATGCCCCTTTTAGACTTGAAATAGCTGCTGCATAGGCCTGAATTTTGTTCAGAGATTTTCTCAGATGTTTATGGGTTGATTCCTTTGAAACTTAGTATGGCTTTTCACTGCCATGGAACCTTTGTACCTGCGATTATAGTTTTGATTAACCTTTATTTTTGCCAGAGTTATGCCCCTTTTCATCTCAGAATAATTTCTTTTTGTCCAGAGATGTTCTCAGATGTTTATTGACATTGTCCTCGAAACTTGGTGTGAATGTTTACCTCCATGAGAACCTGTGCACCTGCACTTATAGATTTGGTCAGACTATTTTTGCCAGAATTATGCTTTTTTGACTTGAAATAGCTGCTGCATTAGCCTGAATTTTGTCAGAGATTTTCTCAGATGTTTATGGGTTGATTCCTTTGAAACTTGGTATGGATATTCACTATCATGGAACCTGTGCACCTGTGATTATAGTTTTGATCAGACTATTTATGTTATGCCCCTTTTCATCTTAGAATAATTTCCTGCATGGGCTTGAATTTTGGCCTGAATCTTTTATGACTATTGCTTTGGCGGTATTCCAATAATGGCGGCAGGCCGATCTGGGACAGTCACACCTCTCATTTTGTCAGTGACTCCATATTGCCCGTGCAACATAAAGAATTTACCAAATTATAAATTTTTAAATTCTCAGTTGCATTGTGGGAAAAAGTTGTAGCTGAAAACTTTGGTATTTTGACATCAGAGTGCAGAGGGTTAAGAGCTCATTTTGCTTAATTTACTGTATATCACCTTTGCAGACAATACTTGCAAAAATAATTCTTGCAACAACATAAAAAATTTCATTTTTTGCCTCAAAAACTTTGCTTAGGATCCCTCAATGGATCTATTTAGGTAAAGGGTCAAGAGAGTAATTTTCATTTCTAGACAGGTAAATTCGATTAAAATGACTAATTGAGTAATATAAGTTAATGGATATTTATTTTGCAGTATAGTTTCACATGAGGCGAAGTGAGAACAATATTAGAAGAGGCTTTAACTGAGCTTAATATTGTTCTCAGACAAGGTTTCAATTGCTTGGATATCATCAATGTTTTTTTTGTGGTAATTGTTGAATAGTTTGCAAGTTTTTCTGCCATCAATGGTGGATCATTGGTTAAAATTTTAACAATCCTGACTATTAGAATTGCACCCTCTTATGAAACAGACCACTTTTCCACCTGTTGTTAAGGGGTCGTCCTACCTAACTTTGGTCAATTTTTTGACATTTTTCCCAATGCCTCAGAAACAGATAAGAGAAGTAAGGAAAGGCAAATTATATATCAAAATAATGAGTAAAGTGCATAGAAAAGGTACATATATTTTTTTTCAGGAAAAAAAGTGAATTTTAGGATTTTGAAGAAGATTAATTTGCAAATGGCATAACTTCCATAAGTAACGAACTGGTAAAACCACAAAATAATCGGTAATTCGAAAGCCTTGTCCTCAATATAATGATAACACACTACAGACTCGGAGAAAGCATTTTTTTGACACACACTCTGGTGGGTTTTGACGTTTGAATGTAATAACACCAACATAAATTTTGGATGTTCTGGATGTGGCCATGTTTCAATGATGTTTTTCCGGTCATGTGATTACGATGTGGTTCTTGCAGAAATACTCAATTTGGGCAATCGTAAGAATGCAAGGACGTGATCACGCCCTTTATTTGTTTGAGACAATGTTTGAACAGATTTGCAAACAGGTGACAGCAAATACTTGAGTTGTTAATGTCATAACTGCAAAATATGGTTCGAAATTCCCTCTCGTGTTTACAGGCCGTCTGAACATTTTTGTTGACAAAAAATCTGAATTATTGCGCACTAGAAAGACAACATGAACCACTTACCAAAAAATAACCAAGTGTATAAAATCGGGATGATACACATAAAATAAGGCAATATTCATAACAAAGTAAGCAGAATGCTTCAGAAATCACTTTTTCACGAAGTATATTCCAAGTGACCTGGAACTATATTGAGCGTGTTGATTTCCCCCGATGTTGTGATGTTGTAAGTTACCACAGACTGTGTTGATGTCTGCAAAGGACCGATTGAAGATGGGTTGAAAATGATGCATTCGTGCTTTTAAATAAGGTGCGCTTGGACAATGCTGAGAATTTAGTTTTTTCTTGCAACCAACCATAGTAATACAAGCGTCGATCAGTGTCTTTTATGATAGTTTTACACTGACAAATGTGACAAATCTCCTTCACCGGAAACCATCCCCGTTTTACACTGACAAATGTGACAAATCTCCTTCACCGGAAACCATCCCCCAATTTGCATATCACAATAAACATAACCGCTGTCACTGAGTGTCAGCGTGACCGTGTGGTCAAAACCGAAACGAATTATTGAATGCACGGTCATTATTAGCTGCAATTGGCTTTTAAACAAATGAAATACACGAAATATTCGCAATTTCATCATTATTCATGCCAAGTTACTTTTTAACCAGACCACATGCGTTCAGTTTCGTTAGTCGGCATCAAACTGATATTGTTTGTGGTAATTAAATAGTACGAGAAGGCGAAGGAAGCCAAATATTTTCCATCATCTATTAATTAATTCAAATTGATAATTTCTTTTATTTTACTGAAATTATGAACTGATAAGGTGGGTGTGTTGCGATTATTATGCCCCAGACCTGGAAGTTGGAAAATCAAAGGTGCATCTAGGGCCGTGCAGTGGTGACCCCTGTCCTCTTAATCTTAGTCTTACCCATTCATCATTACATGTACCAACATTCTCTCTTGTATCTCAGCCATTGCTACTCCAATTTGAAGGATATTTGGTGTTGTGATCGAGCATCATGGGGAAACAATGCCTGTGTAGCTGCTGAAGCATGTGTTTCTTCCCACATTTTTTCAGAGTTGTGCTACTTTTTGAAGTTTTTCACTCTTTTAAAATTTTGTTTATAACTAGTTGATTTGTTACAATTTGTTGCAAAATGCCTGCTAATACCCTCAGTTGTATTGCTACAGAATTTTCTGGTAAAGATTTTGTTCCTATTACTTATCAAGCAATAACCTAATAAATATTCTGTATAAAGCCACAGATCTGATGTTTGACACTTTTATCGGAGCTGTTTTGAAGGCTTATGGAACTCAAAATGTTGATTATGGCAGGACTTTTCTATTCACCCATTAATCGATAAATTAAGTGTTATAGTTGGAAGTAAGAAGTATGAAAGGTCCAGAACTAAAAGTCTAAAAAGAATGTTTTGCAATGTAACATGATTTTTGCAGATACACTTATTTGGAGGGTTACCTGTCTTATAGTGTTTGGAACATGTGTGGCCAGGATCTTTAAAAAGAAAAAAAGAGTTAAACTTTGAGAAAAATAGGCATATGCCTTGAGTGCCGGAGGTAGAGTCATACAAGAAAGCGAGCACCCCCCAAGGAATTTTTTGTGTCAAATGGAGCTCACTTGTCACCTTTTTGGGATTGCTTTGTGTACTGCGTTCTTGAAAAAAATATGTGAGACCCTCTGGATGTGCCCTTCTGATCTCAATATGTCAATAAGCCTCCTTGGGGAAAGTACATGCAATAATGGTTATGTAAGGTTGATTTGATGTGTTTTGAATAACAATGTACTTTTAAGTACATTAGATGTTTTATTGCAGTGACAGGTTACAGTTACCCTTATTTCTTCTCCAACAGATATCATGAGTGTATTGGTGTCCAAGAGTTAAACAAAGCTATTATACTTATTGATAAACCAGACAAATTTAACAATTTAATCATTATCTTGGTGCATGGGATAAAAGGGGTTACAGTGCAAGGGGTTTGTAAATATATTTATTCAACTACAATGTATGACTTTGCAGTGCATTCTACATAAGAGAATATCATATTTTCTTTTCAAACCATTACAGTAACACATACATCTTTATATTGGGAGACACTCTTTTGTCCTTTCATACTTCTTCTGCTGGACTCCTTCAAGTTGACCTTTGTTGAACTCCCCAAATCAAAACATAAACAAAAGAAAATGTCTGCCTTCAGTCAGTGAGCACTCCACTTATAACATTTGGTCTCAATCTTTATTACTTTCATGAATTAGGAAAAGATTTCTTCGAGTATGTACTTAAATACAGCTGTTATTTTATTTTGAGGTATTTTATTGTAAAAATTTTGTTCTCTTACTTATGCCACAGCAGACTTTCAGGTGGTGCTATTTACACATGGCAGCAGTTCCATGGCAAATTTCAGTTTCCACATGTTCTATGTTTCATTCCAAGCATTTTGGTATATAATTTATTGGGGTTATTCATTTTGGGACTTTTTTAGACTTGAAAGAAAATTACATGAAATTTGACCAAAGTTAGGTTGGACGTCCCCTTAATATGATCTCACATTAGACATATTCTGGGCCACACAAAATAAATTAATTCATTCTCGGGCAATTTTTAGCTTAACTTGACAAAGTCAAGATAAACTATTGCCCTCATGCATGCGGAAGTCTGTTAGCCTGTGTGTCTGTTCACATTTTTTCTTTGGCACAGGCTACACCCACTAGTTCTTGTCCGATCATCACAAAATTTCATATGCACATTTGAGGTCGTGTCTAGATGAGATCATCCCCTTTTGGTCGCGATCGGTCAGTCTTGGTGGCTGCGAGAGCCCGAAACGCAAAAACCTTTAGCACAGTCTACAGGTCATATTTATGAAGGGTTTTCATTGTAATTTGGTTGGATGACTCTGTATAATTTCTAGATGAGAATGTCCCCTTTTGTATATGATTTGTCAACCGTGATGGCTCCGAGAGCCTGAAACCTGAAAACCTTTAGCTGTCTACAGGTTGTCGTATTTATGAAGGAATTTCATTGTAACTTGATAGGATGACTTCATATAATGTCAGATGAGAACGTCTCCTTTGGGTCGTGATTGTCAAGCATGATGGCTGCGAGAGCCCAAAACCCAAAAACCTTTAGCACAGTCTACAGGTCGTATTTATGTAACTTGGTAGGGTGACTCTGTATAATGTCTAGATGAGAACGTCTGCTTTTGGTCGCAATTGGTCAACCGTGATGTCTGCAAGAGCCTGAAAACCTTTAGCACAGTCTACAGGTCGTATTTATAAAGGGATTTCATTGTAACGTGGTAGGATGACTCTGTATATTGTCTAGATGGGAAGGTCTCTTTTTGGTCGTGATCGATCGACCATAATGGCTATACGGACCTGAAGCCTGAAAACCTTTGGCACAGTCTACAGGTTGTATTTATGAAGGATTTTATTGTAACTTGGTAGAATGACTCTGTATATTGTCTAGATGAGAATGTCCTATTTTGGCCATGATCGGTCAACCATGACAGCTGCACAGGCACGTCACCTAGATTTGTGTAGCACAGTCTACAGTTCATATTTATGAAGCAATTTCATTCAAGTAGCTTGAAAGGATAACTTGGTATGCTGTCTAGATGAGACTGTCATATTTTGTTCACGATCGGTCAGCCATTACCGCCGCCTGGTCACTTGACCTAGAATCCTTTAGCACTGCTTGCAGGTTGTTTTTTTGAAGGGATTTCATTGTAACTTGGTACTGTAACTTGGTATGATATCTAGATGAGACTCTCCTATTTTGGTCATGATCGGTTAACCGTGACCACCTAACCATCACATGAACTAGATTCCTTTAGCAAAGTCTGCGAGTTATATTTATGAAGGGATTTCATTGTAACTTGGTGGGATGATTCATTTTAAAATGAATTTACTGTAACTTGGTAACTTTGGTTGACATAAGTTAACTGTTAGGGTCACATCAACCCAGGTCTTAATTCTTTAGTACCATCTACACTCAAATTATTCTTATTGAAAACAGCATACAGGGTACAGAAATTAACACATTCTCAATTATCACAATTCTTGTCTTTTTTCATAATCCTTTCATAAACATTGAACATTATCCTTTTCATCAAACACTATGCACAGTCAAGTTAAGCTACAGTGTCATTGACACTTTCATTTTTCCAAATCATTGAGGGAGGGAGGGTTTTATTTTTCATTTTTATTTTTCCTTTGCAAAAAGTGGGCAAACATGGAGAGGATTTCAGCTGTCTTTTTACACACAGAAATATAGAAAATGCATATTTATACAAATAAATTCATTTTTATTTGAAAAATAAAACATTCCTCTGAAAACAAACTCTAGGTACTGCAATTCAAAGGCTTCAAATTCTTTCATATTATCTTTGAAGTAAATATATTTAATTTATGGGGATTTGCTTCGATACAATTTATGGGAGAGTGCCTATACTCCTATAAATTGTAACAAGGCAAACATATTGGAAACACAACTAAATAAACATGCATCAATCAAAAATGAAAAACATTTTGGGTCTCCCTGAGGTTGTACTAATATTGGAAGATACTGAAAGGGAATAAAAATGTTCAATGAGGGGGTTCAAGTTCAATGAGGGATTGCCTGAGAATCAAAACACTTTTTTTTTTAGCCTTATCTTATTTGTCGATGATTATTGTCGGTGTATTCCTCAGCCCTTGGTCACTAGTCATGACCATTAATTGATTAATCTATAGGGCTGGTGTAGTAAAGCCCAATATAAAAGTCCAAATATTGACTTCCACCACACTATCATTTGACAGGAAGTATGGGATTATTATTATCCTTGATGGGTATCTGTGTGGGATGGGGAAATCTCACTCGAGGGGCAAGATATTTGAGCCAGACACTCGTGTCATGCTCAAATATCCCTCGGGTAAGATTTCCCCATCCCACCCAGATATCCATCGAGGATCATTTTTCTCTCACCGTTTTCGAAATGCAACACCATTAAGAAAATACCATATTTTCCAGGAAAAAAATAATTCTTAGTGTGTTCATTCTAGGAGTAAACCAATAAGATATTCAGAAAGCTTTTCGAGAAGTAAGGTATATACCAAAGGTATACACTTCAAAACATGCAGACTAGCACTGAGGGTTAATGCACTGAAGCGACCTCAAATGAAATCGACATGTCTGCACACATCGTTTCCAGATATGTACTTCAGTTTGACAGGGCGTAATGATAATCTTTATATTTCTCTCTGATAAACTGATAGAGCAATTTGAGGCGTGGTGAAGTTTTTCTTTGAGCGTTCTGCTTTCGATTTTCGTTTATAAAGTCAGTCCTATTTATGGAAGCAAAACAGCCTTCCATTTTGTTTGTTTTTACATGTGCAGACATGATTTGTGATGATTAAATAGTTCCAGTGCTAATTAAATATGCAAATAGGTTGGTCTCGTGGGTGGGGAGAGATAGCTGTCCCGTGGATGGGGTGAGACAGGCTCATCTCTCCCAACTGTCTCACACGACTTTATATATGTCTCTGTACCTTAGTGGTGAGAGAAAATATTCTCTATTTGGGAACCCTAGGTGACTGTTGCTTAATTCTGTGACCATATGGGATTATTATTCTCATGTAGTGAGAATTATCCCATCATTCCTTTTAGCTTTCGAAATAACTAATACTTCTTGCAACCCTGCCAATCAAGTATTGTCAAATCATCTGATAATTGTTGTTTATCAAGTATTGTATCAAATAACACAGTTGAAGATCAAATTCAAACAGTGGAATGGCTGGAGAATTCAACTGACTGAAGAGTCACTCAGGGTGTGAGATTTTATATAGTGCTATAGTCATAATCTTCAAAATAGTTGTATCAAATTTCAGCTGAAATCTCTTGAGTGTGTCTACTTCTGTATGATCAGAGTGATTCTTTGTCAACTTTACATGCCATCATAGACCTCAGCATGACCGTATGATCTGGCATTCTCTATTTGTGTCCTTTTTTCAGTCAGTTACATTAGGCAGCTCTTGAAAAATGCAGTTATTCTATTTTTTTCAGTTTTACCAGTGAAGTCCTGTTCAGATTCACAGTTTTTATGTGCAAATAAACTACACTGTATTGACAAAAAGTACCTTTGTGATAAGAGAGTAGATTGTAGTGATGGCTCTGATGAACTGGTCAGTCATTGCAGTAAGTACTGAAAGAACTTGTATTTTCACCATTCATTAACCATTAAACAACACCACTTTCTGATGGCTCTTCCAATATGTTTAGGTAAATACACCACAAGTCTGAAGTAGTTGTAGGTAAACTGCAATTATCTTGTGTTTTTTTGCAAAGATTATAAACAACACAAAAAATACAAATTTCCTTTCTGCGCCACCAATAAAAACGATAACCGCAGTAGCCAGTTGTTTGCAACCAGAGTCCAAAATGCAAATAAACCATAGTATTTTAGTCTTGTGTTAAGAAGTGAGACGAAGGCTTCGAGAAGCTACATTGTGGCTTTCAGTCATAAATGCAAATAATCGATAGCAACAATCATTAGTGATAATATGCATGTACAGGTAAAGCAAAAATCCAAAATATGTTGTTGGCATTTGCAATGCTCAAGTCATGCAAATGAAAAGTTGGAACGTCATTCCATCCGAACTATTGTCCATTGTCAGCCTCTATGGGATGAAATTTCCAGTTGGCAAGTAATAGTGAAGACCGTCAAATAATAAATAATGCCGTAAACCTAATGTTATAATAATATGCATTGTATGATGAAAAGAATGAACAGAACCTCTCAAAAGAAACCAGACAAAACAGTACACTTTTTCTGATGTGAAAAGTAACGGAAAAAATGCGAACTTGTAGTACCATATTCGCGCCCATTTTAAATGTTTCACTTAAGAACTTGGCCCTCCCTTTGAACAGAAAAAAAATTATTAAAAATGAAAGAATGTAGTAGGCCTACTCAGTAGCTTTTGGGACAAAGTCCTTCCATGGAAAGTCTTTCTATGCCCACCTGTAATGCGATCCAACTGAAAAAAACTAACTGATTCCTTCAGCTGGTGCTCTTTTTTCGATTTGAGCGCTAATATACATGTACATGTGGATCAACACTGTAGGCTCATAAACTCAAAGAGAAAGTCGCTGATAAATGTAACATCCATCGTGGATCATTGCTACTAAGTTTGTCAGAGGGGGTATGCTGGAGTGGCAATAGGGGGAGGGGGGGGGGGGTTACATTTAGACAAAGAATCTGTAAAACATATTACATCTAATACATATACGCATATTATTTATTTTAAAAAGGGCTAATAGAAAAAACTGGCAAAAATATTCTAACTGTGGAGGGGAAGTTCTCACTCTCTCTGGGGTAATTCAATTGCATTAATACATATTTACTTTGCGGAGTGCATTGTCAGATCAAGAGCATTGTTTCTTGTAAACAGTAACTTCAGAAGGCCCACATAATAAAAGGAAGCTGATTGACTTGTATACCCAACACTTAATCCAACTTTGGTGAGTGTCTAATTGCCACCGGTTTAATTACAAAACATATACTGTAATTAACCACCTGTCAAAGCATGATAGGGGGTGATGGTTACTGCTACTCTAAGACTACCTTTTCCATTATTTTTTTTTTTTTATCGGAACAACCCACTATTTGAATGGAAAGAGAGGATTTGCAGCATTTAAATGATTGACATTTTTTTAAATTTTGCTGTCAAAATCTAAATGCATCCACATAGACTTTGAAACATTTTGTAATGTACAATGGAAGCATGAGGAAAAGGTCGAGTCTCAATTGCAACATGCAAGAAAATAATATTGCATAGTTTAAAAGGAAAAAGTTATGCAAAAATTGTTTGTTTGCTTGCCAAGGAGGATGATTTCAAAGCAGAGGCTCAGACTATTGGGAGAATAATAAAGAAATACCAAAATACTGGGATGATGGTGGATGAAAAAAGGGTTGTTTTTACAATGATAAGATAGCTGTAGGGACACACTAAACATTGTCACAGCTTGGGTGGGGGATTTGAAGTTGGAAGACAGAACAGAATGAAACAATGAAGGTAATTTATGTAATTTTTTCACCACTTCGAGTCGCAATATTTGCACAAGTCATTGAGGTTAAGGATGTAAACGACATCTGCCACAAAATCCAGAGATTGGTATTTATTTATTTATGTAGGGAGTGTAGGAGAAGGGGAGGGGAAGTTCTCTAGAGGAAGAAACCCAGTTTATTTCCTTATTTCTAACAAAAAATTCCAGTGGAGCCATGCAGTATATGGGTCAGACTGAATAGGGATGAATTGTCTTGGCTCACAGACACATGTGTTGAGCAACGACCTTGTTACGTACAATCGACACATGCATTTGTTTTGTTGGCAATCTTTTCCCTTAAAAAATTATTCACTTTTTAATATTATTGTTGAATAAAGATTGATTGATTGATTGATTGATTGATTATTATGGTGAATAAATAACTAAACCTCATTCTGTTGTTTTTAGCTTAACTTGACAAAGTCAAGATAAGCTATTGCCATCACGCGTGCGAAAGTCTGTAAGGCTGTGTGTCTGTAAGTCTGTTCACATTTTCCTTTAGTACAGGCTACACCCCATAGTTCTTGTCTGATTGTCACAAAATTTCATATACAGGTTTGAGGTCATGTCTAGATGAGAACGTCCTCTTTTGGTCTTGATCGGTCAACTGTGATAGCTACCCGATCCCAAAACCCGAAAACCTTTAGCACAGTCTACAGGTCGTATTTATGAAGGGATTTCATTGTAGCTTGGTAGGTTGATTCCAGATAATGTCTCGATGAGATTGTCCCCTTTTGATCATGATCTGTCAACAGTGATGGCTGCCAAGCCCAAAACCCCAAAACTTTTAGCACAGTCTACATGCCACATTTAATATGGAGGGATTTCATTGTAACTTGGTAGGATGACTCTATATATCTGGATGAGAATGTCCACTTTTGGTTGAAACTGATCAGCTGCAGCAGCTACAGGAGCCCGAAGCCTGAAAACCTTTAGCACAGTCTGCTGGTCGTATTTATGAAGGGATTTCATTATAACTTGGTAGGATGACTCCAGATAATGTCCAGATGAGAACATCCCCTTTTGGTCACGATCGTTCAACCACGATAGCTGCCTGAGCCCAAAACCTGAAAACCTTTAGCACAGACTACAGGTCGTATTTATGAAGGGATTCCATTGTAACTTTGTAGGATGACTCAGTATAATGTCTAGATGAGTACATCCTCTTTTGGTTGCGATCAGTCAACCATGATGGCTACTCAGGCCCAAAGCCCGAAAATCTTTAGCACAGTCTACAGGTCATATTTATGAAGGGATTTCATTGGAACTTGATAGAATGACTCATTTTAGAATACTTTCACTCTAACTTAGTAACTTTGGTTGGCATACATTAACTGTGAGGGCCATATTAACTCACTCCTTAATTCTTTGATACAGTCAACACCTCAAATTATTTTTATTGAAAACATAGCATACAGGGAACAGAAATTAACATATTCTCAATTATCATTTTTCCTAATCCTTTCAAAAACATTGAACATTATCCTTTTCATCAAACACAACACACAGTCAAGTTAAGCTACAGTGTCATTGACACTTTCATTTTATCACATGAACATGTTGTAATTACATGCATCTAAGTCCAGTGAAAGAAAGCAAACAGAATATCAATTTACACCAAACTCACATCCATATGATAAGGGAGTCAAAAACCTGGGCATTAGACATGTATGTGTTATATGTTTGGAACTGTCTATTCCTCCAGAGTTCAGAATGAGAAGATGGGGTGTGTATGGAGTGGTCTAGAGGGAGTAGGGTGGGGGTGTCATATACCAGGGTACTGAAGCCTTTGTTCAGTTGTAAATGACATCCGACGTAGCCAAGTGTGTTACTTATGGAATCAAGAGGGCATGTGTTCAGAGGCAACGAAATAGCAAGTCTATTTTTTTTATCAAATTGGAAACTTCTCTACATTTAATCTCTCTCAAACTTTGTTGAATGTGGTGCAGTATAGGGCTAGAAGTGACACAGGGTATTGGGAGTTGGTGGGATGGACCAGTGATGCATAACTATGTAGATATCGTATCGCATGTATTCCTATGTATGTCCTATGTTGGCATTTTCTGGGTGGGTGGGGGGGGGGGGGGGAGGGGAGGAAGGGGCTGGTGGTTATTGGCGATATAAAACAACAGCTGAGAAATAGAAAATAACTAATCAATACATATTTACAGACCTTCCTCTGTCTGCAACTTGTATTTCAGTCTCATTTATTTATTTTTAGTAGTATGGTGTTGGGCAAAAGATGTATTCTCAGTTGTATTTGCCGAATTTACAGGCCAAGTGAGTGAACTGCCAAATGTTTATCATCATTTATAACCGGGACTAGAAACGAAAGGATAAACAATTATCCAGTAGAGTAACCATGAAAAACATGATAACACATTTTTTTTAATGTTTGGAACTACGTTTCTATTCCTGATTACACCTCAGTTGTTACTACAACTACTTCCGACTTGTAGCGTAACTGAAAGTTTTCTTTTAGTCTCCAAAAACATAGCTTATTGATTCTTCATTGGATCGTGGACAGTTTTATAGAATAAATACTCAGTATAACACCATAATGTGTAGGATGGAAATTTTCAAAGTCACAATAAGTAACTACCCCTGTCAATTGAATATTTTTCACTAGGTGACAAAGTTGCTATTAAGTTGATCCTTAAAGCCCCCATTCTGACTTTATGACCTCAGATCAAGGTTATTAAAATGGTATTATGAGGAGGACCTGCTAACAATAGACAAATTACCTGGGCAGTGGCTTCTACTTGAGTCTTTGTTGCCTTCACAGGCAGACAAGACTTGACTAGAAATCACTTCTAAGCCACTGGGCATATAGCAGCCATGGGTTGATGAGAATTCAGAATACTTGTCCAGGTCCTTAAGGATTATCCCTTTGCCTGACACAAATTGCAGAGAACACTTTTAAAAAAAAATCTTGTATACTAAAAGTTTTAATTTTTGACCTAAGAACTAGAACTAAACTTAACTCAAAAATCTTGTTCCAATGAGGGGGTCAGAGGATATGGTTTTATTGAAATTTTTTTTAAAAATTTAAAAAACAATAATTCAAATAATAAATTTTGATATCCTGTGTGTTGGGTAATGGGTTAATTGCATATAAGTTATAGAGTAAACTCCTATTAATGGAATAAAAAATCTTAAAATCTGTTGAAGAATTACTCCAACATCCACTGAATTCCCCACATTTATAGACATTTTTTGCTTTAGTACATCTATTACAGACATAAATACTCAGTTTATAACTAAAAGATAGGTAAATGGCCCAATTCCTGTTAATTTTATACTGCTGTTAATTGAATATTTTTCGATGAAAAAGTGGTTATTCAACTGTACCACTACCAGACCAGCTGATATCAAGTTTATTACCATTAGCCATACCACAGGAATCAGAAAAAATGGTATATCGCCAGTGTGATATACATTATAATGGGATTATATATTCAAGGTAGCTAATAAATAGTTCCTGAAGACACAGTCCCACCCAGACCCTTCAGTGATTAGGTCTTACCAAGATGAATAAATATAGATTGTGTTATGATTGCACATTTAAGTTACAGTATAACAAAAGTTATGCCACAACATCATTCCATGGTTTGGTCAACTGACAGCTTATGTAAACAGAATGATGTCAAGTGTCACTCTGACTAATATACAATATTTCCAAACTAAATAAAAAGTAAACAATTATTGACACATCTGTAGTGTGACGTATGAATTTCTGCATTTGATTGTGATATTATTGTGGTGCGTCAATGATAGTTAACTCCCTGCTAGACACCAAGAATCTCACATGATATGACCCTGGCAGTTGAAAGTGTCTTGAAACCCCAATAAAGAAACAAACAGACACCAAGAAAATTTGGATGGACTCATATGTTGATATACATATTTTTATATACATGAATGTCTCACGGATGGATTGTGATTTAATCGAGGAAGATACCATTTTTGTAATCACAGTACTGCAGCTATTCAATTAACATTTTTATACTGTAATTTGTAGATCAGTGAGGAAAATTTCAGAGCTGATTATTCATGTGTCTTTGATTTCAGAGAGACAAATGGGTGACTGTTCCTTCGATATGGATAGCTGGGCTTCATCCTGTCATTATGTGCAGAGAACAGATGACAGTACAGACTGGGTACAGGGTCAAACAGTTCCATCTGGTTCTTCAGGACCACGACTTGATCATTCTGGATTATTTACAGGTAAAATATATTTTTCTTGTGTAGTTTCCTTGTATTGAATACTGTTTGTCCAGTTGATGAGAATTATATGAGAAGGTGAGATATATTTATTAACCCTTTACCTAACCTAACGGAAATAACTGGTCAGTGCTTTTCACAAGAACTGTCATTAAAATTTTATTATTTTGTCAAATTTTGCTGAAGTTTTAAGAAAGGACCAACAGAATAAATTAAAAAAAGAAAGAAAAAGCCACAAAAGTGAATGACAAAGAAAAAATTATATTGACACTTGCCATTGTTGTTTATTTTCTGTTGATACATGTTGGTGCGGTAGAAATGGTGAAGTGTTGGTGCATCCGTATTATGTCCCCATCCCCTCTGTAGGAGGTTTTGGGATATATAGTCAAGGGCTTAAACCATTCATCTGTCCATCTGCACTCATATTTCTGTATCAACATTTTGCATTAAAATAAGCATCAGTTGTCAGATTTTGACATCCTTTGGTAGGATAACAGACCAGCAGGGTAAAAGGATATCCACATATTATGAGTTCTTGTCCATGGATATGAACTAGAGTTATGGCCCTTTTTACACTTAGAAAACTTTCCATATGAATGTTTTGCATTATAACTCAATCATCCGTAGACAGATTTTGTTGTGCTTTGGTATGTTAAGAGACCAGCATAAGAGAAAGGACACCCACATATTTGAGTCTCTTCCATGCATACATACCAGAGTTATGTCCCTTATTGAACTTAGAAAACTTTCTGAATGAACATTTTGCATTATAACTCCAGTATTGGTTGCTGAATTGTGATGTCCTTTGGTATGGAAAGAGACCAGCATAGAAAAAGGATATCCACATATTTCAGGTTTCATCCATGCAGGCATACTAGGTTTATGTCACTTGTTATACTTATAAAATTGAACCTATGAATGTTCTGCATTATAACTCCAGCATTGGTTGTCAATTTTTGATGTCTTTTGGTGTGGTAACAGACCAGTGCGGGGGAAGGATTTCTGCATATTGCAGGTTTCGTTCAGACATACCTACCACAGTTATGCCCCTTATTAGACAGAGAAAAACTGTTGCCATGAACTTTTTGCTTTGTTTTTTGTCCCTGGAAAGAATTATTTTTGAAAGGTTACAGAAAGTCGAATAGTTTTTATTTCTCCCTTGTTGATTGGGTATACATGGGGTGTTTAAGCGAGTTAGTCTGCATGTGTGTTCATTTGTTTTAGTCTGCATGTGTGTTCATTTGTTGATTCAAAATGACAGACATTTATGCCATCTTGAGAAATGCCACCACCTCAGTGAGTAACATATGCTATTCATTGCATTGCAGAAGGGGCATATGCAACACTTGGCATTGCTCGTCATGTTATTCTTATAAAAGTGACTTTTACTTTTACTTGCGCACCATAACTGCCTTGTTATCATCAGTTTTAGATCCTCCTCTAAGGTAGTCAAATAAAATACTATACATTCTAATTTATATTGCTGTCAGTAGTTTGAAACAATTTATGGATGTGTCTTCACTTCACAATCTTTCTATGTACTCTCTACACAAATACTCCTGTTGACCTTTTGCTCACAATTTCCCTATTAAAATTTTTTGATGATTATAAATACTAAACAAAGAATACATTTCAAAATCATTCTATTTTTATACTGCACAAATTCTAGGGACAAACACAAATTCCCCCCAAATCCCCCCCCCCCCCCCCCCCCCCCCCCCCCCCCCCCCCCGCCATCCAATCCCCAAAATTTGCATCAAAATCCAAAAAATCAATGTCCTATGTGGTCCTCCATACTTTTGTCCACTGCGCATGCACAGTGTCAAGGAAGTACCGAAATTGGCGCCAAATCTTCATTCTTTGTTTGGCCCTTCAATCAGTAACATCTCACTGATATCTGTGCTTATAATCTCAGTTAAAATGATGCCAGACACAAAATCATGAAAGAAATGGTGGATCTGAGGATGAAATAAGAGGATGAGAGGAAGAAACAGTGGAAGGATGTGTTCAGGGCTGTAACTTATAATTTTTATGCAAAATTATTTCATGTTCCCTAATTTTGGGGCATGGGCCTGATGTTTACATTCTTCTTATGAAATTTCCACGGTTTGTTCAGTGTTTCCTCTCTCCCTTTCCTTTATACCCCCTTGCTATTCTCCCATGCTTTTGGCATAAGTTTTGTAATTTTTTTACTCAAATTTCTTGGGAGTTTTTAGCTTGGTAACAGATTGTTTATTCTGTTTTTCCCCATGGTTAGGTCCTCACCCTAGCGGTGGTTAGGCGTTTTGGTCATGCATCTACCATCCGATGTACTGCAGTTTCTTCTCTGGAAGCTTCTGTTTTACATTGGATAGTGTTTAAAAATTGGTTACTGATTTCGGGCCATATTTTCATTGCCTGGAGACTTTTTTTTTGGTTTTTATTCGCTCTTGTTTACGTTGACAACGGTTACTTCTGACAGTGATTACTTGTCTTCTATTTAGTTCTGTTCATAGTCAGATACATTAATATTGTCCGTAAGTGTAGCATTAATTTTTAGATATGTTTTAAAATTTTGTCCACACTTAGGCTTTTTTGGGATCCATTTGGGCTCATCTTGAAAATTTTTCTTTTGAATTATTTTTCGAAATGTTTGTAATGGATTATATTATCATTATGTATCTTTGTTTTCAAGGGTTAGTGCGTGTACGATGACTGTTTAATATTTTTTCAGAATGAAAGAATATTTTTCATTTGTAAATCGAGGAAGTCTTCCTCTGATTCTCATGTTCGTTATACCCCCACTTTCGAAGAAAATGGGGGTATACTGGATTCCGTGCGTCCATCCGTCCATCTTTGTGTGAGTCCGTCCAAAAGTATTCATAACTTAAGTAAATTATTATTTTTTATAATATTTGTTGGTCATAGGTATGCCCACACTAGTTATTTTTTTTTTTATTACTTCACTTAGAAATTGTGTCCGTCCGAGCCAAATTTTGTCTGTTCAGCCTGTATCTCGGGTATTGAATGTTCTATTGCAATGAAATTTGCCATGAACACTGCTTATGGTATAGCCTTTAAAAAAGGGATTCAACGATATTTCTCACATTCTCCTTTTTAAAGTTATCCCCCTTTTTTGACTTAGAAATTGTAGGAAATAGACATTATTTGTCTGTTCAGCCTGTATTTCAGGTATGGGTTATCGGATTTTGGTGAAATATGGCATGCAGTTTGCTTATGACAAAGGCTTCTGCCTCATTGCATAAAACTTCCAAACACCAAACAATTTACCATACCTTTTGACTTAGAAATTGTCGAAAACTTTCGATGAAAATGGGAGGGGGGGGGGGGGGCATACTGGATTGGGGTTATCGGATTTCAGTGAAATATGGCAAGCAGTTTGCCTATGACAAAGGCTTCTGCCTCATTGCATAAAACTTCCAAACACCAAACAATTTACCATACCTTTTGACTTTGTTGGAAATTGTTGAAAACTTTCGAAGAAAATGGAAGTGGGGGGGAGGGGGGGATACTGGATTGCATCCATCCATCTGTGCATCCGTCCATCAGTCTGTATGAGAATATTCATAAATGATATTTGTTAGTCATAGGTATGCCCACACTAGGCAGTACACCACGTGGGGGTATGCACCAGACGAAAAGTCCAGCTCTTGTTGTATTTGCTGTAGTCAGTGTACTCACACTAATTCTTGCTCAGTGTGTGCCAATTTGGATGACAAACATTGGAGACGTGTGTCACGGTATATTGTTAGTGGTGAGAGGTCCATGCCTGTCCTCTTGCCACAGGGGCACTCTAGTTTTTTCAGTCTCTTTTTCAGAGGAACAAGAACAGGGTGATGTTTCCGTGATGTCTTCAAAAGTGTGCTTCCATCGTCGCAATGAAGAGCTAGCGGCAAAGTGCTCAATGAAATGCGGCAAGTGCCTAAGAGGTTCCTAGAAGGATCGATGGTCACTTGTCGCCCACTAGCTCCCCCGGTGAAGCAATCATTCACGAAATGGTTGTGACGCAGTGTTCGTCCGTTGCACTCCAGGAGAGGAGAAGGGGTGTTGCGAGCACTATAACCTCGGATCACGCACACCCGGCGACGATGGATCGTACGATGGAACAGAGGAAGCCAGTCAGTCCGGTAGCTAGCTCGTCCAGGTCTACCTGGACCGTGTGCGAAAGAGGCCCCCCTCTCTCTTACAACAACATCTGGGCCCAGATGTTGTTGTACGTGCGTTTGTCAGTCGTAGCATACGTCCACTCCTCCTGCTCGGGATGCTCCGTCGCATAGACAGTCCGGCGTGGCTAGTCAAATGGCTTCCTCATCCACACGTCAGCACACACGACTGCACCTTGGCTATGTGACCGCAGATATCCAGCCTGCTTCGCCGACCAGGGATTCCACGTCGACCCGGTCCCACCATCCGCTAGCCAAGGACACGAGGCCTTTCCTGTCGGGACGTTCGCATAAGAAGTATGCAGGAATTAGCGTCCCAGGAGCTTCCAGCAGCTAAATTACGTAAGACCGCAGCTCCACAGGCCTCCAGAACGGACTTGCTGTCACAGATAGCTCAACTCATCACAGAACAGGAACTGTCTGAGGAAGCTAGGTCGGTTCGCCCCCCTGCAGAGTCAGTAAGGAATGACCGAGATTCTCATGTGGTCCAGTCGGATGGTGAAAGGGAATCAGCAGAGCTGGAATTTTCACTTTCCGAACAACATAAGGTGGCCATAGATTTCATCCGGCAACACCTTCCAGAAGTTGTTCCTCCAGACCTAAATGCTGCGTTACCTGATAAGAGACTGATAGCGTCACTGGACACAGACTTTTTCGGCCGGAATAGGGACATTGCACCTGAGTTTCCGACCCAGTCCAGAAATGTCACGCGGACATTTGATCTTCTTATTGACGCTATATTCAAGCTAGCTTCTAAGACTGGCAAATCTGGTTTCTTATCATCTCATGCTCTACAGCTGCCTTTCATCTATAATAGAAATAGATTTGAAACGGCAGGACAGGGCGTGCCGAGAGTTCCTCTGCATTTAGACGACCAGGCAGAAGACTTGGATTTGTCATAGCCGGCGTCTATGTCGATTCATTCCAGTACGCTGGAGACAACAATCTCGTCTAACAGAATCAGTTTAGACGCATTATCTGACGCAGTTCACCTTACCAGAGCATTATCACTACGTCTCGAGGGAAAAGAATTCCAGGATGTTCAAACTTCCTTGAGAGTTCTTTTGTGGGCCATAGCATATTCCACGTATAACTCCGCTCTTTCAGTGGCAAATCTGGAGTTACTTAGACGTGATGCTGCCCTGGCTGCATCCAGAAGAGTGGATAGTAAGGTGAAAAACTTCAAGTCGCTTCAGTCTCCAGAGAGCTTCTCTTCGACGGTAAGCTTTCTATAATCTATCAACAGATTACTAAGAAAGCTTCGGACTCTCTGCCTTTTAAATCTGCTTCGCAAAAGTCAGACTCAGCAGAGGGAAGTATGGCAGGCACTTCTGGGGCGACAACATCCAAGGGAAGTTCCTATAGAGGATCTAAGAAAGCCTCTATGTCTTACTCCAGAGACCCTCAGAGTAACGACTCAGGTAGGGGTCGTAATGCTGGCCGAGACAACGGTCAGACACCCTTAGATTGACTTGGCAAGGTGCGGGTCATGGAGGATGTAGTTTCTCTTCCTGCAGGCCTCGCAGGTCCACGAGGTGATGGTCTAAACCTGTATTGTGTTTCAGTGGGTGGAAGGCTGTCGAGATTCTTATCCAATTGGTTGTCAATTATGGACGAACCATGGGTGCAGGGGGTTATTTCCGAAGGTCTAAAACGGTCCTTCAAGGAAAAAAACTCTGTTAACTCGAAGTCCACGTTGGACTCAGCTTCCGTCAAACCTTCAGAAGAGAGATTCGCTTCTATCAGAAGTCCAATCTCTTCTGAAGAAGAACGTGATACAGGTCGTATAAAACCAGGAATTTCCAGGTTTCTACAGTCACCTGTTCCTGGTTCCAAAACCAGACGGTTTGTTTCGTCCAGTTGTAGATCTGAGCTGGACAAGCTGATCGTGGCTCCGAAATTTATATGGCGACCATCTGATCGGTCAGAGCGAGCATTCGAGTGAACGATTATGCTGCGAGCATAGATCTCAAGGATGCATACTTTCTCGTCAGGGTACATGCAGTGTTCAGAAAGTATCTTCGTTTCGCTGTCCTAGGAGTCATTTATCTGTTCCGAGCTATGTGCTTCGGTCTGAATCCAGCAATCTGGGCTTTCACTCGAATAATGAACTCGGTAATTACTCATTTCCGAGCTCATTCATCTGTGCTAACGTCAGCCTACTTGGACGGCATTCTTCAGAGGTTCAGCAACATGTTAATGCTTCAGAACGATGTTCAGAGTCTGCTTCAACCGCTCCGACGTCTCAGTTTCATAGTAAACGAAAAGAAGTCGGATCTAGTGCCGTCCAAGTCATTCACCACGTGGGAATGAGCTTCGAGATGCACAACAACCTCGTTCATCTGCCTTAAACCAGAGCGAAATTAGTCAGTTGTTAAGCTTGTTTTTGTCTTCACTCAGATGTAGTAACAGCGAGTGTATTCATGCAACTGATAGGTTTGTGCGGAGCCAGTGCGGATCTTATTCCATTAGGGCGACTACGCACTCGTCCACTCCTGATATTTTTTACTCAGAATTGGAGTGTGAAGTTTCATTTGCTCGCCACGAACATCGTCTTGTCGAATCAAGTGAAACAAGAGATTTAGACTTGGGCAGATATTCAGTGGTTAACTCAGGGAGTACCACTGCAACTGCCAGATCCGATTTTTTTGGATAATGACGGATGCGAGTCAAACAGGTTGCGGCGCAACTTTGAGCCCAACAGATTCGAGGTGCCAGGGTCTTTGGGATCTGTAATTCCTAAACAAGCTCATAAACATAAAAGAGATGATGTCAATTTGGCTTGCGCTACGTCATTGGATGAACATTATTCAGAATTCGCATGTTCAAAATTTTTATACTGTACCAATGACCCAGACTTAGCTGGTGCTAACTCTTAAAAATATAGGGCCAAACACAAATTTTGCCCCCCAATCCCCAAAATTTGCATCTAAAATCAAAGAAAACATGTCCTGAATGGCCCTCCACACTTCACCTCTACTGCGCATGCGCAGTGTCAAGGACGTCCCAAAATTGGCACCATTAATCATTCTTTGTTTGGCCCTTCATCAGTTAACATCTGACTGATCTTTGTGCTTGTAAATGTCAGTTTAAATGATGCCAGACACATAAATATTAGAGAAATGGTGATTCTAAGGAGGATATAGAAGGAGGAGAGGAAAAATGAGTGACAGAAAATAATCAGGGCTGTAACTTAAAATATTTTTATACTGTACCAATGACCCAGACATAGCTGGTGCTAACTCTTAAAATATAGGGCCAAACACAAATTTTGCCCCCCAATCCCCAAAATTTGCATCTAAAACTAAAGAAAACATGTCCTGAAAGGCCCTCCACACTTCGCCCCTACTGCGCATGCGCAGTGTCAAGGACGTTCCGAAATTGGCGCCATTAATCATTCTAAGTTTGGCCCTTCATCAGTTAACATCCGACTGATCTTTGTGCTTATAAATCTCAGTTTAAATGATGCCAGACACATAAATATTAGTGAAATGGTGATTCTAAGGAGGATAGAGAAGGAGGAGAGGAAAAGAATGTGTGACAGAATATTATCAGGGCTGTAACTTAAAATTTTTTAATGAAATTTTGTTAAGTTACCTATTTTCAAGGCAGCAGTCATTTTGTTGTCATTCTGATTATTTAGTTACACTGTTTTTTAAGTGTTTTCCTCTCTCCCTGTCCTTTAAGTTCCCCCTTGCTATTCTCCCATGCTTTTGGCATAGTTTCTGTAATTATTATTACTAAAATTTCTTGGGAGTTTTAGCTGAATAACAGAATGAATTCTGTTCTTTCCCCATGTTTACGTCTTCACCTACGGGTGTTTAGGCGTTGTGTTCTGCATCTACCATCTGATGTTCTGCAGTTTCTTCCCTGGAAGTCTCTGTTTTGCATCAGATAGTGTATTTTTGGTAACTGATTTCGGGCCTGGGTGCCTGGAGTCTTATTTTAGTGTTTTTACACTCATTGTTTACATTTACAACAGCCCTCTGTGTGAGGGGGGGATTTCTAAAGAATAATATCTTTATGTTATTTTAATCATAACTAGATACATTATTATTGTTCGTAAGTGTTGAATAAATTGTTTAAAATATTTTTAAAATTTTTGTCCACACTTAGGCTTGGGATCCATTGGGGCTCAACGTTACTTTTCAGAAACTTGGGCTGTTCTGAAAAAATATTTTTTCAAAATATTTTGATTTCAATTATTTTTTCTATTTTAATGGATCATATTATTATTATGTATTTTGATTGCCAGGGGTTAGTGCGAGTACCAGGACTTGTTTTCTTTTTACATTGAAAGGATATTGATCAATTGTTTTAAGAGGAAGTCTTCCTCTGACTTATTATCATTCTATATGTGGTCAGTGTACTCGCATTAACTCCTGTTCTGTATCGTTTGATTTCGATGACAATATGGGAAGCGTATGTCACGGTATGTTGTTGGGGATTTGGACACTCCGGTCCTTTCCCCGCAGGGTCACTCTACTTTATCAATTTCTATTTCAGACGATCAAGATTAGGGTGATGTATCTGTGATGTCTTCCAACAGTGTGCCTCCGTCGTCACAATTAATGAAGAGCTAGCGGAAAAGTGCTCATGTAAATACGCCAATTGCCTAAGAGGACCCTAGTAGGTTCGACGGCCTTTGACGTCCGCTAGCTCGCCCGGTGTAGCGTCCATTCACCGAATGGTTCGGCAGCCGGGTTCGTCCGTTGCGGTCTAGAAGGAATTTTGGGGTGATGCGAGCACTATAAATTAACTTAATGCACACCCAGTGACGGCGGATCGGAGGGAGAACGCAGGAAGCCTTTTAGTCCGGTTCATAGCTCGTTCCGGTCCATCCGGACGGCAAGCGAGAGAGGCCCCTCTCTCGTTCAACAACATCTGGCCCCAGATGTTGTGGTACAAAATGTGTCGCAAGCGGAGCATACGTCCGTCGCTCGGGACGCTCCGTTGTATAGGCAGTCCGCTGAGACTGCTAAGGCTTCCTCTTCTCGTCAGCGCACACGACCGCACCTTGGCTGCGTGACCGCCGATATATTACCAGCTTCGCCGATCAAGGATTCTTCGGCGACCAGGTCACTCCATCCGGTAGCCAGGGACACGAGGCCTGCAGACTCCGGACGTTCGCATAGGAAGTGTGCGGGAGTCAACGTACACGGAGCTTCCGGCGGCAATGCATCGTAAGACCGCTACTGCACAGGCCTCGGGAACGGACGTGCTTTCCTTAATAGCACAGTTTATCGCAGCATCCCAGCATCAACTGAATCTGTCGCATATATTTTATCCGACGATGCTGGGTCGGGACGCTCCGCGGAAGCGGGTACGGACGTCCGAAAGTTTCATCCGGTCCGACGGGATACCGAAAGGGATTCGGAGGATTTCGAGCTTTCCCTTTCGGAACAACATATGCTGCTGTGTATGTCATCTGACTTGGTCTTCTACAGCTTCTTTCGTCGGACCAGAATGCTGCGATGCCGGATAAGAAACTGATAGCGTCGGTGGACTTAGAAATTTTTGCTTCGGTTCAGGGACATCGTCCCTCAGTTCCGACATAGTCCAATAATGTCACACAAACTTTCGAATTATTGAACGACGCTATATATATTATTATTTTATGCTTGCTATCCAAGCATTTCTGGTTTCTTGTTCGAAGAGTTATGGAGATGTCTTTCAAAAGTGTGCCTCTGTCGTCATAGTTAATGAAGAGTTAGCGGCAATAAGTGCTCATGGTATATGTCTATCGCCTACGGAGTGACATTCGCTAGCTCACCCGGTGTAGCGTACATTCATCGAATGGTTCGGCTGCCGGGTTCGTCCGTTGCGGTCTAGGAAGGAGATTTGGGTGATGCGAGCACTTTAATTACTTTAGTACTCACCCAGTGACGGCAGATTGAGGACAGATCGGAGGAAGCCTGTTAGTCCGGTTCCTGGCTTGTCCAGGTCCGTCCGGGCTGTGAGCGAGAGAGGTCCCTCTCTCGCCCAACAACATAGGGGACCGCATGTTGTGGTTCAGATATTTTACATTCGGAGCATATGTCCGTTGGTCGGGACGCTCCGTTATATTGACAGTCCGAGAGACTGTCCTTAATGCTTCCTCATCCTCACAGCAGGGCACACGACCGCACATTGGCTATGTGACCTCGAGTATCCGATCAGTTTCGGCATTCAGTCATTCCACGACGAATAGGTCGCGCCATCCGGTAGCCAAGGGACACGAGGCCTATACACTCCGTTCGCTCGCATATTGGTAGTATGCATGGGGTAACGATCACGGAGCTTCCAGCGGCAATGCATCGTAAGACCGCTTCTCCTCAGGCCTCAGTGACGGACGTGCTATCCGAGTTAGCACAGTTGTTTCGCAGCATCCCAGCAATTGACAGTTTCTCGGTCGAATCAGGAATTATCCGACGGCGCTGGGTCGGTGCGGTCCGCGGTTGCATCAGCTACGGACGACCGAACGCTTTATAGGGTCCGACAGGATGGCGAAAGGGATTCGAAAGATTTCGAGTTTTCCCTTTAGTAGTATCGGAAGATGCCTTTCATATCTTCTGGCATTATCTTCCAGTGATTATTATTTCGGACTTCATTGCTGCGATCTTGGATAAGAGACTTATAGCGTCATTGGACTCGGATTTTTCGATCGGTTCAGGGACATTGTCCCTGACTTACCGACGCAGTCCAATATTGTCATTACAACATGTGTTTTATTTTTCGACGCTATATATATATATATATACAAGCCTGCTACTAAGCATGATAGTTTAGTTTCTTGTCCGCGTTGCTCATTTCTGCCATTTTATCATTTATACAAATAGTTTATTTTGGCAGAGCAGGGCATACCGAGAGTTCATATGCGTCTAGACGGTGTGATTGAAGACTGCATATATTCTTTTTCGCCGTTTATGTCTTTTCCAATTTCAATGTTGGGAACGACATTATGTATAGTAGACTTAACTTAGACGCTTTATTATACGTAATCCGCCTTACTGAGGCGTTATCATTACATCTTCAAGAAAAGATTTACGGGATATTATTCTCAATGTAATTTCTTTTGAGGGCAGTAGTTTGTTCACGTATAACTCCGCCCTTCAGTTGCTGATTGGAGTTAGTTAGACGTGACGCAGCCCTAGCTACATCCACAAACGTGGATAGTAAGGTTAAGAACTCTCTCAGAGTCGCTTCGTTCTCGGAGGAGCTTCTCTTCGACGGCAACTTTTCGGCAATCCATGAATTGCTCGATTTATACGTTCTCTTGTCTATCTAGTGTTACAAGAGATTCAGACTGGGGCAAACATTCGGTGGTTGACTCAGAGAGTGCCGCCGCAGTTGCTGGACCCGAGTGTGGCTGTTATGACGGTTGCCAGTCAAACAGATTGGGATATAATACTGATCCCTACGGATTCGAAGTGCCAGGGTCTTTGGGTTCCGCAGTCTTTTAGCAATCAGTTTAACTTCCGCGGAATAATGTTTTTTAGGCTTGCTTTATGTCATTGCATGAACATTATTCAGAAACGCATGCCCAAATTCCTGTCCTTTAATTCGACAGTAGTGGCGTATCTCCGGAACCAGGGAGGCACTCTTTCGTTTCCGTTATTCAATTTAATGGAAAGAATCCGTCTGTTGGTTATAGTACACCAAGTTCAGTTTTGGTCCGTCATATTCCGGGTCGCTTGATTGTTTTATCGGACTCCCGTTCTCTTACGGGTCGCTTGTTGCTGTCAGAATGGACTCTCAACAAACAAGTATTCAATCAGATTTGCTATCTATGGGAGCGCCCAATGATGATTTATTTATGACACAGCTTGCTAATCAATTGCAGACGTATGTGTTGGCTTGTCCAGATCTCTGAGCTAATATTGTTAACGCTCTATTGATCTATAGGACGGAATGATAGGATACGTGTATCCTCCGGCGCTGTTGTTTTAGCAGGTATTGCTAAGATAAACAACCACAATACATTTCTGTTGATAGCATCTCTATCTTCACAGAGATCATGAGTAATTTACTCTCTTGTCTACTGTGGGTCTTAACGTGAAATCTTCCTCTATGTGAGGATCTTTTTCACTGGGTAAATCGTGTCTTCTTTATCACAACCAGCAAGGTCGCAACCTTCATGTATTCCGTTGTGTGGTCCGTATTGCATTGTAAGCACTGTACTGGACGAGCTTTGGACGCGATTTCTTACTATAGGAGATCCTCTTCTTCGCTATTCTATGCGGCTAAAGTGGAGGCTCTTCCGTCGTGGTGTAGGGATCATTATGTTCATATTGTTGATCCCTCCATACTACTCATTGCTATTTTTTAGTATACTTGTTTCACAAGATCTACTGCAGCCTGTTATTATTTAGGTTATAGGTTTATGTTACCTCATACCTATGCACTCTACGATAGTTTACAATTGAGTCTTTTGTCTCTTTATCTAAGTCAGTTAGTAACTTTTTGATAAATAGACTTAGAATCTTTAGATTAAATTCCTATACGGATTTTTACTTCGGTTCTTATTTAGCTAAGTAATCATTTGAGCCTCTGGAAACAGTAGTTTTCAAATTCTGACCTTTTAGACAGTAATTCTGTTGGTTTCTCTTTACTGTAGAGTCAGTGAGTTTCATGCACTATCGATGGATGATTTTCACTTTCATAGTTTCGGAATCAATACTTCCGTTACTATTTAGGTTGGATTGTTGCATAAGAGTTAGGCTCCTATTATCCGGAACCTATTATTTTAAGGTCCTTCCGTCTTCGTATGGGCATAGGCCTTTACTCTTTCCGGGTACAGTTTATGTATTTATAAACAGATATCTGTTTATTACAAAGGGCGTAAGCTTCTTCTGTCTTTGATGTCTAGTAGAAGGACGTTACGCTCCATTTTATTGTTAATGGATTCTATTAACTATCGGTACTGCTTATGGTATATCATTGACTTAGCAGTTGTGCTTAAGATTTCGGCTCATGAAGTAAGAGTTCTTCTACTTCTTGGGCTTACATTAATAGTGTCGCTATTATAGATTTTTGAAGGCCGCTCATTGCGCTCAGCCATCCACATTCATGAATTTTATCTTAGAAATATCGAGTCCATTTCTGGAGGCCTCTATTGTTAGGTCTATTATCTACTGCTCAGAATGTCATTCACTTAACAGTTGCTACTATAGCTAGGTAGGCTGTCTGTTTCGGCAGTGTCTCCGTTCGGCTGCCCTCTTCGCTCTGGGCTATTTGACCCAGGGCAAGAAAAAGGGGGGGGGGGGGGGGGAGGGTGTTCCCTTGGGTCACCTGTTTTACTATGAAAACAAGGGGATACCTCCTCCGGAGTTAGTAATTCTGAGCTGTTATTGGGATGGTTGTTTAGTGAGAAGTTTAGGTTTTTAAAGTCTTAGTTTTTAAAGTATAGCTTTTGAATATTGCATATGTCAACGGACATGATTATGCAATCCTCAGACACTTTTAGGAGTATAAGAGTCTCTATTCTCTAGACTTACTTTATTTATTGGCTTACTTTAAAAATTATTAGTATAAGGATTATATTGGATATTAATAGAGTACATGGATGTATGAAGCTCAATTTTGGAAGGTGTTGTATCTTTCTAATTTATCATAAATAAGAAAGATACATGTAAGGCCTATTACTTCTTTTTCCCTACAGGGGATGACTCTATTTTATTTTATTGAGCGTATTCCATTTTGCTCTATGTCCTTGGCCCTCCAGCCTTTTTACTATTCAGCTATGTCTGGGTCATTGGTACAGTATAAAAATGTTAAAAAATTTATAGTAATTTATATATTTTTTATACTTACCAATGACCCAAACGGGGATGGCCCTCCCAGGAGTTGGGAACTCTTGCCTCCCCGCTGAGTACATAGCGCTTACCAGGCACTGGTTATTAGAATGATTAATGGCGCCAATTTCGGAACGTCCTTGACACTGCGCATGCGCAGTAGGGGCGAAGTGTGGAGGGCCTTTCAGGACATGTTTTCTTTAGTTTTAGATGCAAATTTTGGGGATTGGGGGGCAAAATTTGTGTTTGGCCCTATATTTTAAGAGTTAGCACCAGCTATGTCTGGGTCATTGGTAAGTATAAAAAATATATAAATTACTATAAATTTTTTAACTTTTTAATGAAATTATGTTAAGTTACCTATTTTCGAGGCAACAGCCTGTTGTGGTCATTCTTGTTAATCAAATTACACTGCTTGTTCAGTGTTTTCCTCTCTCCCTTTCCTTTAAGTCCCCTCTTGCTATTCTCCCATGCTTTTGGCATATTTTCTGTAATTTTATTACTAAAATTTCTTGGGAGGTTTAGCTGGATAACAGAATGAATTCTGTTCTTTTCCCCATGTTTACGTCTTCACCTATGGGTGGTTAGGCGTAGTGTTCTGCATCTACCATCTGATGTTCTGCAGTTTCTTCCCTGGAAGTCTCTGTTTTGCATCAGATAGTGTATTATTGGTAACTGATTTCGGGCCAGGGTGCCTGGAGTCTTGTTCTAGTGTTTTTACACTTATTGTTTACATTTACTACAGCCCTCTGTGTGAGGGGGGATTTCTTGAAAATAATATCTGGATGTTAATTTAATCATAACTAGATACATTATTATTGTTCGTAAGTGTTGCATAAATTGTTTAAAATATTTTTAGAATTTTTGTCCACACTTAGGCGTGGGATTCATTGGGGCTCAACGTTAATTTTCAGAAACTTGGGCTGTTCTGAAAAAATATTTTTTCAAAATTTTTTGATTGCAATTATTTTTTCTATATTAATGGATCATATTATTATGTATTTTGATTTTCAGGGGTTGGTGCGAGTACTAGGACTTTGTTTTCTTTTCACAATGAAAGGATATTGTTCAATTGTAATAAGAGGAAATCTTCCTCTGACTTTCATAATCATTGTATATGTAGTCAGTGTACTCGCACTAACTCCTGTTCTGTATGTGTTAGTTTCGATGACAAAATGGGAAGTGTATGTCACGTTATGTTAGTGGGGAAATGGCCATTCCGGTCCTTTCCCCGCAGGGTCACTCTACTTTATCATTCTCTATTTCAGACGATCAAGAATAGGGTGATGTATCCGTGATGTCTTCCAAAAGTGTGCCTCCGTCGTCACAATTAATGAAGAGCTAGCGGAAAAGTGCTCACGTAAATACGTCAATTGCCTAAGAGGACCCTAGTAGGTTCGACGGCCGTTGACGTCCGCTAGCTCGCCCAGTGTAGCGTCCATTCATCGAATGGTTCGGCAGCCGGGTTCGTCCGTTGCGGTCTAGAAGGAGTTTTGGGGTGATGCGAGCACTATAATTCAACCAAATGCACACCCAGTGACGGCAGATTAGAGGGAGAACGGAGGAAGCCTTTCAGTCCGGTTCCTAACTCATCCAGGTCCATCCGGACTGTGAGCGAGAGAGGCCCCTCTCTCGAACAGCAACATCTGGCCCCAGATGTTGTGGTACAAAATGTTTCGCATTCGGAGCATACGTCCGCCGATCGGGACGCTCCGATATATAGTCGGTTCGGAGAGACTGTCAATAAGGCTTCCTCATTCTCATGGTAGCGCACACGACCGCTCTTGGCTACGTGACCTCGGATATCCAGTCAGTTTCGCCAATCAGGGAATCATCGGCGACCAGGTCACACCATCCGGTAGCCAGGGACACGAGGCCTGCAGACTCCGGACGTTCGCATAAGAAAGTGTGCGGGAGTCAACGTTCACGGAGCTTCCGGCGGCAATGCATCATAAGACCGCTACTGTACAGGCCTCGGTGACGGGCGTGCTATCCCAAATAGCACAGCTTATCGCAGCATCCCAGCAACGACAGAATCTGTCGCATCATGTATTATCCGACGCTGGGTCGGGACGCTCCGCGGAAGCAGGTACGGACGTCCAAAAATTTTTTCCGGTCCGGCGGGATGCCGAAAGGGATTCGGAGGATTTCGAGCTTTCCCTTTCGGAACAACATAAGCTGTTGTTTATGTCATCTGACTTTATCTTCTAGAGATTCTTTCGTCGGACCAGAATGCTGCGATGCCGGATAAGAAACTGATAGCGTCGGTGGACACAGAAATTTTTGGTTTGGTTCAGGGACATCGTCCCTCAGTTCCGACATAGTCCAATAATGTCACACAACTTTCGAATTATTGAACGACGCTATATATATTTTTATTTGCTTGCTTTTAACAAGCATGTCTGGTTTCTTGTTCGCAAAGTTATGGAGATGTCTTTCAAAAGTGTGCCTCTGTCGTCATAGTTAATAAAGAGCTAGCGGCAATAAGTGCTCATGGAATATGTCAATCGACTAAGAGGTCCCTAGTGGGATCGACGGAGTTGACATTCGCTAGCTCACCCGGTGTAACGTCCATTCATCGAATGGTTCGACAGCCGGGTTCGTCCGTTGCGGTCTAGGAAGGAGATTTGGGTGATGCGAGCACTATAATAGCTTTAGTACACACCCAGTGACGACGGATTAGAGGACAGATCGGAGGAAGCCTGTTAGTCCGGTTCCTAGCTCGTCCAGGTCCGTCCGGGCTGCGAGCGAGAGAGGTCCCTCTCTCATACAACAACATATGGGACCGGATGTTGTGGTTCAGATATTTCGCACTTGGGACGCTCCATTATATTGGCATACCGAGAGTTCATATGCGTCTAGACGGCGGGGTCGAAGACTGGGAATTATCTTTTTCGCCGTCTATGTCAATTCCAACCATGATGTTGGAAACGACAATGATGTCTAATAGACTTAACTTGGATGCTTTATCATACGTAGACCACCTTACTGAGGCGTTATCATTACGTCTTGAAGGGAAAGAATTCCAGGATATGATCCTCTATGTGATTTCTTTCAAGGGCAGTAGTTTTTCCACGTATAACTCCGCCCTTCAGTGGCAACCTGGAGTTGGTTAGACATAACGCAGCACTAGCTACATCCACGCGCGTGGATAGTAAGGTGAAGAACTCTCTCAGAGTCGCTTCGGTCTCGGAGAAGCTTCTCTTCGACGGCAACTCTTCAGCAATCTATGAATTGCTCGATATACACGTTCTCTTGTCTATCAAGTGTAGCAAGAGATTCAGACTGGGGCAACATTCGGTGGTTGACTCAGAGAGTACCACTGCAGTTGCCGGATCCGAGTTTTATGATTATGACGGATGCCAGTCAAACAGGTTGGGGTACAATATTGATCCCAACGGATTGGAAGTGCCAGGGTCTTTGGGTTCCGCAGTTTCTAGGCAAGCACTTATCTTCCAGGGAATAATGTTCTTTAGGCTTGCACTATGTCATTGGATGAACATTATTCAGAAATGCATGTCCAAATCCTGTCCGATAATACGACAGTAGTTGCGTTTCTCCGGAACCAGGGAGGCACTCATTCGTTTCCGTTATTCAATTTAACGGAAAGAATCCTTCTGTTTGTTATAGTACTCCAAGTTCTGCTTCGGTCCGTCATACTCCGGGTCGTCTGATTGTATTAGCTGACTCCCTTTCACGTAAGGGTCTCTTGTTGCCGTCAGAATGGACTCTCAACAAACAAGTATTCAATCAGATTTGCTATCAATGGGAACGCCCAATGATAATTTATTTGCGACACAACTCACTATTCATTTGCAGACGTATGTGTTTGCATGTCCGGATCCCTGAGCTTATGTTGTTAACGCTCTATTGATCTAATAGGACGGAATGATAGGATATGCGTATCCTCCAGCGCTGTTGATTCAGCAAGTATTGTTAAGATAAACATCCATAATACAATTCTGTTGATAGCATCTCTGTCTTCACAGAGACCGTGGGTATATTTACTCAGGTGTCTACTGTGGGACTTACCGTGAAAACTTCCTCCATGAGAGGATCTTCTTTCGCTGGGGAAATCGTGTCAACTTCATCACAACCCGCAAGGTCTCAACCTTCACATATTCCGTTGTGTGGTCCTTCTTGCATGGCAAGCAATGTACAGGACGAGCTTTGGACGCGATTTCTTACTGTAAGAGAACCTCTTCTTCGCTATACTATGCGGCTAAAGTGGAGGCTCTTCTGTCGTTGGTGTAGGGATCATTATGTTGATATTTTTGATCCATCCATACTAGACATTGCAACTTTCTAGTATACTTGTTTGACAAGATCAACTGCAGCCTGTTACTATTAAGGTTATAGGTCTATGTTATCTCATACCTATGCACTCTATGATAGTTTACAATTGAGTCTTATGTCTCTTTATCTAAGTCAGTTAGAAACTTTTCGATAAATAGACCTAGAATCATTAGATTAAATTCCTATACGGAATTTAGCTTCGGTTCTTATTTAGCTAAGTAATCATTTGAGCCTCTGGAAACAGTAGTTTTCAAATTCTGACCTTTTAAGACAGTAATTCTGTTAGTCTTCTCTTTTACTGAGGAGTCAGTGAGCTTCATGCACTATCGGTGGACGATTCTCACTTTTGTAGTGACGGAAACACTACTTCCTTTACTACTTAGGTTGGATTTTTGGTTAAGAGTCAGGCTCCTAATAATATCCGGAACCTATTGTTATTAAGGTCCTTCCGTCTTCGTACGGGCATAGGCCTTTACTCTGTCCGGTTAGAGTTTACGTATTTATAAACAGATTTCAGTTTATTAGTACGGCCGTAAGCTTCTTCTGTCTTTGATGCCTAATAGAAGGACATTATGCTCCATTCTATTGCTAATGGATTCAATTAACTATCGGTACTGCTTATGGTATATCATTGACTCAGCAGTTTGTGCTTGAGATTTCGGCTCATGAAGTAAGAGCTCTTTCTACATCTTGGGCTTACACTAATAGTGTCGCTATTATAGATTTTTGAAGGCTACTCATTGCGCTCAGCCATCCACATTCATGAATTTTTATCTCAGAATATTGAGTCCATTTTTGGAGGCCTCCATTGTTAGGTCTATTATCTACTGCTCAGAATGTCATTCACTTAACAGTTGCTACTATAGCTAGGTAGGCTTTCTGTTCCGGCAGTGACTCCGTCCTGCTGCCCTCTTCCCTCATGGCTATTTGACCCAGGGCAAGAAAAAGGGGGGGGGGGGGGGGGGGGGAGGGTGTTCCCTTGGGTCACCTGTTTTATTATGAAAACAAGGGGATACCTCCTCCGGAGTTAGTAATTCTGAGCTGTTACTGGGATGGCTTTTAAGTGAGAAGTTTATGTTTTAAAAATTCATTCAGGTCATAGTTTTTAAAGTATAGCTTTTGAATATATCACCTGTCAAACGGGCGTTATTATACAATCCTCAGACACTTTTAGGGAGTATAGAGTCTCTATTCTCTAGACTTTATTTATTGGCTTACTTTAAAAATTATTAGTATAAGGATTATACTGGATATTAATAGAGTACATGGATGTTATGATGCTCAATTTTGGAAGGTGTTGTGTCTTTCTAATTTATCATAAATAAGAAAGATACATGTAAGGCCTAATACTCCTTTTCCCCTAGAGGGGATGACTCTATTTTATATAATTGAGCGTATTTCAACTTGCTCTATGTCCTAGGCCCTCCAGCCTTTTTAATATTCAGCTAAGTCTGGGTCATTGGTACAGTATAAAAATGTTAAAAAATTCATAGTAATTTATATATTTTTTATACTTACCAATGACCCAGACGGGGATGGCCCTCCCAGGAGTTGGGAACTCATACCTCCCCGCTGAGTACATAGCGCTTACCAGGCACTGGTGACAAGAATGATTAATGGCGCCAATTTCGGGACGTCCTTGACACTGCGCATGCGCAGTAGAGGTGAAGTGTGGAGGGCCATTCAGGACATGTTTTCTTTGATTTTAGATGCAAATTTTGGGGATTGGGGGGCAAAATTTGTGTTTGGCCCTATATTTTTAAGAGTTAGCACCAGCTAAGTCTGGGTCATTGGTAAGTATAAAAAATATATAAATTACTATAAATTTTTTTGACTTCTGTCCTAAAATTCGACAGTAGTAGTGTATATTCGGAACCAGGGAGGCACTCATTCCATTCCGTTGTTCAACTTAACGGAAAGAATCCTTCTGTTTGTCCTAGAGCATCAAGTTCTTCTGTCGGTCTGCCATATTTCGGGTTTTCTGAACGTTATAGCGGACTCCCTTTCTCGGAAAGGTTGTATGTTGCCGTCAAAATGGACTCTCAACAAACGAGTATTCAATCAGATTTGCTACCAATGGGATCGTCCTATGATAGACTTATTTGCGACGCATCTCAACAGTCAGTTGCAGACGTATGTGTAGTGAGCTTCATGTGCTATCTGTTGATGATTCTCACTATCGTAGTGTTGGCAATACTATTACATTGACTACTAATGTTGGATTTTTGGCTAAGAATCAGGCTCCTAATAAGTACCCTGAACCTATGGTTATTAAGGCTCTTCCATCTTCAGACAGTCATAGGCCTTTGCTTTCTCCAGTTAGAGCTATGTTTTTTTACAAACGTAGATCTGAGTTTATCAGAAAGGGACATAAGTATTTCTTTCTGTCTCAGCTGCCTAACAGAAAGGACATAACGGTCCTTTCTATTGCTAGGTGGATTCAATTAACTATCTGTACTGCTTATGAAAAATTATCTTCAATTCAGCAGTCTGTGCTTAAGATTTTGGCGCATGAAGTAAGAGTGTTGTCTACATCTTGGGCTTATGCTAATAATGTTGCTATTACCGATTTGGTGAAGGCTGCATATTGATCTCAGCCTTCCACCTTCACAAATTTTTATCTTAGAAATATTGATCCCATTTCTGGCGACCTGCGTTGTTTAGGTCTGTTATCTGTTGCCCAGAATGTCGTCCACTAAACAGTTGCAACTATAGTTTTGCAGGCTTTCTGTTACGGCAGTGACTCTGTCCTGCTGCTCTCTTCGTTCTGGGATATTTGACCCAGAGCAAGGGAAAGTTGGGGGGTGGGGGGGGGGGGGGGGGGTGTTCCCTTATATCACCTGCTTTATAGTGAAAAGCAAGGGAATACCTCCTCTGGAGTCAGTAATTCCGAGTCGGTGCCGGGATGGTTTTAAAGAGTAAATCTAATGTCTATCTCATTTATGTAATATTTTTAAAGTGTAGCTCGGTGTGAAGCATTTGTATATGTCACGTGTCATACAAGCGTTAATATACAATCCTCGGACACTTTTTATTGAGTATAAAGAGTCTCATTCTCTGGACTCTCTTTATTTATTAGCTTTCCTTAGTCTGGGTCATTGGTACAGTATATAAATATTCAAAAATTTATAGTAATTTATATATTTTTTATACTTACCAATGACCCAGACAGGGATGGCCCTCCCATGAGTTGGGAACTCATACCTCCCCACTGATTACATATCGCTTACCAGGCAAGGTGGTGAGAATGAAGATTTGGCGCCAATTGCGGTACTTCCTTGACACTGCGCATGTGCAGTGGACAAAAGTATGGAGGACCACATAGGACACTGATTTTTTTAATTTTGATGCAAATTTTGAGAATTGGTGGGGGGCAAAATTTGTGTTTGGCCCTAGAATTTTAAGAGTTAGCACCAGCTAAGTCTGGGTCATTGGTAAATATAAAAAATATATAAATTGCTATAAATTTTTTAACATTTTAAAATAATCAATAACTTTTTTTACATGTTTTAAAAATTTTTTAACTCCATCTGACAAGTGTCAGCAGAGCTTTTCTGATAACAATTTGTCCATGAGTCACCTGTCATCCATCTGTCAGCAACATTTTATTTGTCCGGGCTATAGCTTCTTAACAGCTGAATGTTTTTTTACAAAACTTTAGACAGTGTGTCACAAATTATAATGTGGTGTGTGCCCCTCAAGGTAAAGGTCAGATGACCTCTTTTAAGGTCAGATGATATTGTTTTACGGGTCCATATAACTTGGTATGTTTTACAAATCTATTGATACTTGGTACACTGATTACTCATGACTCAAAAGTGTGTCACAACTTAGATCCAAGGTCATATCATGAAGGTGAAGGTTTCAGACAGGGGGGACTTTGATATTGTTATACAGCCCTTGCCCGGGTTCATATAACTTGGTATGATTGAAAGGTCTTACTCATACTTGGTACAATTATTGCTCATGACTCAAAAGGTATGTCACGAATTTGATCCAAGGTCATATCCTAAAGGTCAAGGTCACAGACAGCAAAACTTTGATATCGTCCAGTCCATATAACTTGGTCTGATTGACAGATCTTATTATCGTCGAAAAGGGGACATTGAAATGGTGTTTGTCTGTCCATCTGTCCATCCATCCATCCATCCATCCATCCATCCATCCATCCATCCATCACAAACTTTGTCCGCTTAACTCCTCCTACAGTTTTCAGTGGATTTTTACAAAACTTGGATTAAAGTATCAGTATCAAGTGTAGATGTGTATGTGGTCAGGAATTTTTGATGCGATGAATTTTGCATGGTTATGGCCCCTTGGAAATAGCAAAATGTCCATCACAAAGGCTTGTCTGCTTAACTCCTACGTTTTGTATTGGCTTTTTACGAAACTTGGTCTGAAGTATCATTATCAAGTGTAGATATACATGTGGTCAGAAATTTTCGATGTGATGAATTTTGCATGGTTACGACCCTTGGAAATAGCAAAATTTCCATCACAGAGGCTTGGCAACTTAACTCCTCCTACATTTTTTATTGGATTTTTACAAAACATGGTCTGAAGTATCAAGTGTAGATGTGCTTGTCATCAGGAATTTTCGAGGTGACAAATTTTGTATGGTTACGGCCATTGGAAATAGCAAAATTTCCATCACAAAGGCTTGTCGGCTTAACCCCTCCTACATTTTTTATTGGATTTTTGCAAAACTTGGTCTGATGTATCAGTATCAAGTGTAGCTGTGCATATGATCAGGAATTTTTTATGCGACAAATTTTGCATGGTTATTGCTTTTGGTAATGGCAAAATTTCCATTACAAATGCTTGTCTGTTTAACTCATGCATTTTTCCTTGGATTTTTATGAAACTTGGTGTGCAGTATGAGTATGATGTGTACAGATAGATAGAGATATATAGATCTTTATTTTGCAGTATTCCAGTAAATTGATTACATTATAACATTACAATAAACAGGAACATAAGCTAGTATACGGCATGGAAATGGCATAGCCTATAAGGCTGTCTTCCTACCATTCCCGTAAAAAAAAAAGATATCAAGTCTCTTTGGCATCAGTGTATCGAAATGCTTTCCCGAAAATGGGATTGTCTGATCTTTTATTTGTGATTCAAGTGGGCTAGATTGTATTTGAGGATTAAGTGGTGGGAAAAGGAGGATGAGATACCAGAGGATATGTCTGGTGGAAGACACAGTCGGGACATGGTGGGTTGTCACATTTGGAGTTAGGGCTGGAATAATTATTCAAGGCTTTATCAATTGAGGACCTTTTAAGTTTGGGTCTGTTTAATTGCTGGATTTGTAGATCTATACTATTTCAGGTTCTTGGGAAGTAGTGTAAAGGCAGTTCAGCAGAGAACTGTGTTCTTGGTTTGCAGGTATCTAATTTACCAGTTTGCCTTGAATTCATTTCTGAGGGGTTTCTATTTCCTTGAAAGGTATCATCAAATGACATGGGAAGTTTTTTGTTCGTCCAATCGTGCATACAGAGGGAGATGTGAAGGCTGTAGAGATCACTGAATTTCAGAATGCCACAATCTCTGAAAAGAGGATCTGTGTAGGAGAGATATGATTTTTCTGTTATGACTCGGACAGCTCTGTTTTGCAGTTTTAGAATTCTACTGCTGTAGGTCGAATGGCCCCAGACCTGGATGCCATATATAAGATGAAAATGAATCAGTGAGAAGTATAAAGTTTTCAGTACCTTGGTAGGCAAGAATTTCTTTGCCCTATTTGGTACAAAAATGGCACTCGCTATTCTTGAGCACACCTCAGAAATATGCTCTTTAAATTTCATATTTTCATCCATATGTACGTCAAGAAATTTTATAGTTGTTTGGTCTTGCTTGTTACCAACTGGCTCAATATTTGTATTGTTTAGAAATAGTTTAATATCGTTTACCTAATACAAATCGTTTTGTTGGCAGAACTCAAATGGTTTATTATGGCTAGTTTGGAATTTATACAGTCTGTAAGGGTTTCAAGATTGTTACCTGACGTAAAGGCTGTTGTGTCATCAGCAAAGGAAAGTAAACTGAGTTTCGTAGATTTGTTTTTATCATTGATGTACAATAGAAATAAAACTCTGCTAAGATTGGACCCCTTTGGTACACCTGCATTTATGGGTAACGTTTCCGAAATAGTATTCAAGAACGAGACGAATTGGCTTCATTCAGTTAAATAACTTATTAACCACTGATGTGCAATACCTCTAATACCGTAGTATTCCAGTTTCTACAGTAGGATCGAGTGGTCGATAGTGTCAAATGCTTTGGAGAAGTCTAGGAATATAGAAAGGGTGCAGTTCTTTGTTTGTCATTTTCCGTCACCACACTATTCAGTAGGTGCAATATATGGTTGACAGTTGTGTGTTTTGTTCTGAACCCAAACTGGTACTGATATAAGATCTTATTTTTGTGTATGAAATCCACTAGCCTTTTATACATTTATTTTCAAGTATTTTTGAAAACGTCGGAAGAATACTGATGGGGCGATAGTTATTAAACATTTGAGGGTCACCAGATTTGAAAATTTGTATGACTTTTCAATTTTCATTTTGGTTAGCACATGACCGGATGAAAATGAAGTGTAGCTGATGTGTATTAAGGGGCTGGCGACTTTACAAGCAACGGCTTTCAAGAGTTTTGTAGATAATTTGCCTTGATCTCTTGTTGGTTTTGAGGACAATTTGAAAATACTAAAGATAACCTCCGGTGTATTCGTTGGAGTTACAATTAACAAGTTTCCATTATTATGCTTCATATAATGTGAAAAGTGAATATTTGTGTTGGGCACTTGGTCACCTACCAATTTCTCAATATTGGCAAAGAATGCATTGAACTTGTGGTCAGTTCGTTTGGGGTCATTTAAAGTGATATTGTTATCAACAGAGGTATTTGGGGGCTCAGTTTTTCGATCCAGTTTATTAATGGCTTTACGTAATATTTGTCTTTTTTTTTTTAGGTCATGTTTATTCTCTAGCAAGATATTATCATAGTAGTCTCACTTGCTTGTGCGTTTGATCCAGTTGAATATGTGACAGAATTGTTTGAGGTCCACAATATTTTGGGTTGTAAGAGATTTCAGTATTTTTGTGTACATCTTTTGATTGTGTAGGGAAGACTCTAATAGTCTGGCCATAATCCAGGGCAGACGTCTAATATATTTAGAAGGTACTGATGTTACTTCCAATGGGAAAGCTTCATTAAATTCTTTGTAAAAGGTATCGATAAACAGGTCATATGCTAGGGTAACATCGGTTGTGTCAAAGACATCTGAAAAATCACTACCAAATAGGAGCCTCTTGAAATGGTCAATGTTCTCCTTCTAGAAGGAGCGTTTATGACTTTGTGTCAGGCATGCATTTTGTTTTTCCAAGTTGCCAATATAAAATGTTGCAAAGTGATCACTGATATCATGCCTGAGATGTGTGTAGTGGAGTCATTGCTATTGATGTGATCTATAAGAGTTGCCGAAGTTTCAGTAACTCTTGTCGGCTTGGTGATGAGGGGCAAGAAGCCTGAGCTGAATATAGAGTCGATAAAAAGTTCAGTTTAGTTGACATTAGCGAAGTTGAGTAGGTCAGTGTTGAACTCACCCATACAGTAGGCTTTTTTATTCTTGAGGATGGTTTTGTACAATAGTTCAGACATTGTGGACAAGAAAACGTAAAGGTTGGCTTTTGGTGCAGTGTTGGGTCTATAAATGATTCCAATTATGCATTTCTTTTTGGGGGTAGTTTCGATGAAGAGGAATTCAAAGATGTGAGGTATGAAGGTGACAAATCACTTCATTGTTTGAAGGTAATGTTGCCATTAATAAATAATCCAACACATCTGCCATCATCGTCTGTTGATCGTGTTTGATGAATTAAAGGTGATAGCCTTTGAGTTCAAAACATACATCTTTTTTAACATCAAATATTTCAGTAAGTCCCACAACATCAAATATATTTTTCCTAGGGTACATGTCACATAAAAGAGTTTGGATATTCTCAAAGTTAGTATTCAAACTTCGGCAGTTCAAATTGAAAAGAGAGAATGACTCAGTTTTTTCTGTTATTTGCTTGCTAACATTCACTAGTATATAGTACTTAGACCTTGAATTGTTAATAGTATATGGTGGGTCAGTGTCACTACCAACAATACCCAGTGAAGTGTTGAACTGTGATATGAATTCATAAGCATAAGAATTCTGGATCTCATCAAAAGGGATATTATTAGCCATAGTCCACAATCAAGTAAATTTAGAAAAGAAGTCAAGCATTTGCGAGAATGCACTGATGCCAAAGATGTATGTGTGGGGACAAGTAGTCATAGAACGACTGGAATACCCTTTAAAAGACATAGTTCTACATATAAGACAAGTAGAGAAACCAGATGTTAACTGACACTACACTCAAATTCCTCCATGTAGACACGCTTACTTGCCCCCACACCAATATGGGCAATCACACACGCATGCAAGCACAGACCTATGCACATACACACAAAACACACACCCTCTCACCCCCCACACCCTCTCACCCCCCACCCCCACCCCTTCCACACACCTATACACATTCGTACACAAACTCTTACTACATTCACATACATTAGAACCTGACTTGAGAGACCACCACTTTTGCCAAGCAAAAGTGGTCTCGAGAGACAGGTGGTCTCTCATTAATTTCTGTCTGTTACATATTAGATAATTTTGGCCACAGTTCACAAACTTCCTACAACCCTCTACCTAATGAATTGGCCACATCCATCCTCATAATTTACAAATGAGCAGTTGAAGAAATGCATATTTTTATACTGTACCAATGACCCAGACATAGCTGGTGCTAACTCTTAAAATATAGGGCCAAACACAAATTTTGCCCCCCAATCCCCAAAATTTGCATCTAAAACTAAAGAAAACATGTCCTGAAAGGCCCTCCACACTTCGCCCCTACTGCGCATGCGCAGTGTCAAGGACGTTCCGAAATTGGCGCCATTAATCATTCTAAGTTTGGCCCTTCATCAGTTAACATCTGACTGATCTTTGTGCTTATAAATCTCAGTTTAAATGATGCCAGACACATAAATATTAGTGAAATGGTGATTCTAAGGAGGATAGAGAAGGAGGAGAGGAAAAAAATGTGTGACAGAATATTATCAGGGCTGTAACTTAAATTTTTTTAATGAAATTATGTTAAGTTACCTATTTTCAAGGCAGCAGCCATTTTGTTGTCATTCTGATTATTTAGTTACACTGGTTTTTTAAGTGTTTTCCTCTCTCCCTGTCCTTTAAGTTCCCCCTTGCTATTCTCCCATGCTTTTGGCATAGTTTTTGTAATTATTATTACTAAATTTTCTTGGGAGTTTTAGCTGAATAACAGAATGAATTCTGTTCTTTTCCCCATGTTTACGTCTTCACCTACGGGTGGTTAGGCGTTGTGTTCTGCATCTACCATCTGATGTTCTGCAGTTTCTTCCCTGGAAGTCTCTGTTTTGCATCAGATAGTGTATTTTTGGTAACTGATTTCGGGCCTGGGTGCCTGGAGTCTTATTTTAGTGTTTTTACACTCATTGTTTACATTTACAACAGCCCTCTGTGTGAGGGGGGGATTTCTAAAAAATAATATCTTGATGTTATTTTAATCATAACTAGATACATTATTATTGTTCGTAAGTGTTGAATTAATTGTTTAAAATATTTTTAAAATTTTTGTCCACACTTAGGCTTGGGATCCATTGGGGCTCAACGTTACTTTTCAGAAACTTGGGCTGTTCTGAAAAAATATTTTTTCAAAAATATTTTGATTTCAATTATTTTTTCTATATTAATGGATCATATTATTATTATGTATTTTGATTGCCAGGGGTTAGTGCGAGTACCAGGACTTGTTTTCTTTTCACATTGAAAGGATATTGATCAATTGTTTTAAGAGGAAGTCTTCCTCTGACTTTATTATCATTCTATATGTGGTCAGTGTACTCGCATTAACTCCTGTTCTGTATCGTATGATTTCGATGACAATATGGGAAGCGTATGTCACGGTATGTTATTGGGGATTTGGACACTCAGGTCCTTTCCCCGCAGGGTCACTCTACTTTATCAATTTCTATTTCAGACGATCAAGATTAGGGTGATGTATCTGTGATGTCTTCCAACAGTGTGCCTCCGTCGTCACAATTAATGAAGGGCTAGCGGAAAAGTGCTCATGTAAATACGCCAATTGCCTAAGAGGACCCTAGTAGGTTCGACGGCCTTTGACGTCCGCTAGCTCGCCCGGTGTAGCGTCCATTCACCGAATGGCTCGGCAGCCGGGTTCGTCCGTTGCGGTCTAGAAGGAATTTTGGGGTGATGCGAGCACTATAAATTAACCTAATGCACACCCAGTGACGGCGGATCGGAGGGAGAACGCAGGAAGCCTTTTAGTCCGGTTCATAGCTCGTTCCGGTCCATCCGGATGGCAAGCGAGAGAGGCCCCTCTCTCGTTCAACAACATCTGGCCCCAGATGTTGTGGTACAAAATGTGTCGCAAGCAGAGCATATGTCCGTCGCTCGGGACGCTCCGTTGTATAGGCAGTCCGCGGAGACTGCTAAGGCTTCCTCTTCTCGTCAGCGCACACGACCGCACCTTGGCTGCGTGACCGCCGATATATTACCAGCTTCGCCGATCAAGGATTCTTCGGCGACCAGGTCACACCATCCGGTAGCCAGCGACACGAGGCCTGCAGACTCCGGACGTTCGCATAGGAAGTGTGCGGGAGTCAACGTACACGGAGCTTCCGGCGGCAATGCATCGTAAGACCGCTACTGCACAGGCCTCGGGAACGGACGTGCTTTCCTTAATAGCACAGTTTATCGCAGCATCCCAGCATCAACTGAATCTGTCGCATATATTTTATCCGACGATGCTGGGTCGGGACGCTCCGCGGAAGCGGGTACGGACGTCCGAAAGTTTCATCCGGTCCGACGGGATACCGAAAGGGATTCGGAGGATTTCGAGCTTTCCCTTTCGGAACAACATATGCTGTTGTGTATGTCATCTGACTTGGTCTTCTACAGCTTCTTTCGTCGGACCAGAATGCTGCGATGCCGGATAAGAAACTGATAGCGTCGGTGGACTTAGAAATTTTTGGTTCGGTTCAGGGACATCGTCCCTCAGTTCCGACATAGTCCAATAATGCCACACAAACTTTCGAATTATTGAACGACGCTATATATATTATTATTTTATGCTTGCTAACCAAGCATTTCTGGTTTCTTGTTCGAAGAGTTATGGAGATGTCTTTCAAAAGTGTGCCTCTGTCGTCATAGTTAATGAAGAGTTAGCGGCAATAAGTGCTCATGGAATATGTCTATCGCCTACGGAGTGACATTCGCTAGCTCACCCGGTGTAGCGTACATTCATCGAATGGTTCGGCTGCCGGGTTCGTCCGTTGCGGTCTAGGAAGGAGATTTGGGTGATGCGAGCACTTTAATTACTTTAGTACTCACCCAGTGACGGCAGATTGAGGACAGATCGGAGGAAGCCTGTTAGTCCGGTTCCTGGCTTGTCCAGGTCCGTCCGGGCTGTGAGCGAGAGAGGTCCCTCTCTCGTCCAACAACATAGGGGGCCGCATGTTGTGGTTCAGATATTTTACATTCGGAGCATATGTCCGTTGGTCGGGACGCTCCGTTATATTGACAGTCCGAGAGACTGTCCTTAATGCTTCCTCATCCTCACAGCAGGGCACACGACCGCACATTGGCTACGTGACCTCGAGTATCCGATCAGTTTCGGCATTCAGTGATTCCACGGCGAATAGGTTGCGCCATCCGGTAGCCAAGGGACACGAGGCCTATACACTCCGTTCGCTCGCATATTGGTAGTATGCACGGGGTAACGATCACGGAGCTTCCAGCGGCAATGCATCGTAAGACCGCTTCTCCTCAGGCCTCAGTGACGGACGTGCTATCCGAGTTAGCACAGTTGTTTCGCAGCATCCCAGCAATTGACAGTTTCTCGGTCGAATCAGGAATTATCCGACGGCGCTGGGTCGGTGCGGTCTGCGGTTGCATCAGGTACGGACGACCGAACGCTTTATAGGGTCCGACAGGATGGCGAAAGGGATTCGAAAGATTTCGAGTTTTCCCTTTAGTAGTATCGGAAGATGCCTTTCATATCTTCTGGCATTATCTTCCAGTGATTGTTATTTCGGACTTCATTGCTGCGATCTTGGATAAGAGACTTATGGCGTCATTGGACTCGGATTTTTCGATCGGTTCAGGGACATTGTCCCTGACTTACCGACGCAGTCCAATATTGTCATTACAACATGTGTTTTATTTTTCGACGCTATATATATATATATACAAGCCTGCTACTAAGCATGATAGTTTAGTTTCTTGTCCACGTTGCACATTTCTGCCATTTTATCATTTATACGAATAGTTTATGTTGGCAGAGCAGGGCATACCGAGAGTTCATATGCGTCTAGACGGTGTGATTAAAGACTGCATATATTCTTTTTCGCCGTTTATGTCTTTTCCAATTTCAATGTTGGGAACGACATTATGTATAGTAGACTTAACTTAGACGCTTTATCATACGTAATCCGCCTTACTGAGGCGTTATCATTACGTCTTCAAGAAAAGATTTACGGGATATTATTCTCAATGTAATTTCTTTTGAGGGCAGTAGTTTGTTCACGTATAACTCCGCCCTTCAGTGGCTGATTGGAGTTAGTTAGCCGTGACGCAGCCCTAGCTATATCCACATGCATGGATAGTAAGGTTAAGAACTCTCTCAGAGTCGCTTTGTTCTCGGAGGAGCTTCTCTTCGACGGCAACTTTTCGGCAATCCATGAATTGCTCGATTTATACGTTCTCTTGTCTATCTAGTGTTACAAGAGATTCAGACTGGGGCAAACATTCGGTGGTTGACTCAGAGAGTGCCACCGCAGTTGCCGGACCCGAGTGTGGCTGTTATGACGGTTGCCAGTCAAACAGATTGGGATATAATACTGATCCCTACGGATTCGAAGTGCCAGGGTCTTTGGGTTCCGCAGTCTCTTAGCAATCAGTTTTCTTCCGCGGAATAATGTTTTTTAGGCTTGCTTTATGTCATTGCATGAACATTATTCAGAAACGCATGCCCAAATTCCTGTCCTTTAATTCGACAGTAGTGGCGTATCTCCGGAACCAGGGAGGCACTCTTTCGTTTCCGTTATTCAATTTAATGGAAAGAATCCGTCTGTTGGTTATAGTACACCAAGTTCAGTTTTGGTCCGTCATATTCCGGGTCGTCTGATTGTTTTATCGGACTCCCGTTCTCTTACGGGTCGCTTGTTGCTGTCAGAATGGACTCTCAACAAACAAGTATTCAATCAGATTTGCTATCTATGGGAGCGCCCAATGATGATTTATTTATGACACAGCTTGCTAATCAATTGCAGACGTATGTGTTGGCTTGTCCAGATCTCTGAGCTAATATTGTTAACGCTCTATTGATCTATAGGACGGAATGATAGGATACGCGTATCCTCCGGCGCTGTTGTTTTAGCAGGTATTGCTAAGATAAACAACCACAATACATTTCTGTTGATAGCATCTCTATCTTCACAGAGATCATGAGTAATTTACTCTCTTGTCTACTGTGGGTCTTAACGTGAAATCTTCCTCTATGTGAGGATCTTTTTCACTGGGTAAATCGTGTCATCTTTATCACAACCAGCAAGGTCGCAACCTTCATGTATTCCGTTGTGTGGTCCGTATTGCATTGTAAGCACTGCACTGGACGAGCTTTGGACGCGATTTCTTACTATAGGAGATCCTCTTCTTCGCTATTCTATGCGGCTAAAGTGGAGGCTCTTCCGTCGTGGTGTAGGGATCATTATGTTCATAATGTTGATCCCTCCATACTACTCATTGCTATTTTTTAGTATACTTGTTTCACAAGATCTACTGCAGCCTGTTATTATTTAGGTTATAGGTTTATGTTACCTCATACCTATGCACTCTACGATAGTTTACAATTGAGTCGTTTGTCTCTTTATCTAAGTCAGTTAGTAACTTTTTGATAAATAGACTTAGAATCTTTAGATTAAATTCCTATACGGATTTTAACTTCGGTTCTTATTTAGCTAAGTAATCATTTGAGCCTCTGGAAACAGTAGTTTTCAAATTCTGACCTTTTAGACAGTAATTCTGTTGGTTTCTCTTTTACTGTAGAGTCAGTGAGTTTCATGCACTATCGATGGATGATTTTCGCTTTCGTAGTTTCGGAATCACTACTTCCGTTACTATTTAGGTTGGATTGTTGCATAAGAGTTAGGCTCCTATTATCCGGAACCTATTATTTTAAGGTCTTTCCGTCTTCGTATGGGCATAGGCCTTTACTCTTTCTGGGTACAGTTTATGTATTTATAAACAGATATCTGTTTATTACTATGGGCGTAAGCTTCTTCTATCTTTGATGTCTAGTAGAAGGACGTTACGCTCCATTTTATTGTTAATGGATTCTATTAACTATCGGTACTGCTTATGGTATATCATTGACTTAGCAGTTGTGCTTAAGATTTCGGCTCATGAAGTAAGAGTTCTTCTACTTCTTGGGCTTACATTAAATAGTGTCGCTATTATAGATTTTTGAAGGCCGCTCATTGCGCTCAGCCATCCACATTCATGAATTTTATCTCAGAAATATCGAGCCCATTTCTGAAGGCCTCTATTGTTAGGTCTATTATCTACTGCTCAGAATGTCATTCACTTAACAGTTGCTACTATAGCTAGGTAGGCTGTCTGTTTCGGCAGTGTCTCCGTTCGGCTGCCCTCTTCGCTCTGGGCTATTTGACCCAGGGCAAGAAAAAGGGGGGGGGGGGGGGGGGTGTTCCCTTGGGTCACCTGTTTTACTATGAAAACAAGGGGATACCTCCTCCGGAGTTAGTAATTCTGAGCTGTTATTGGGATGGTTGTTTAGTGAGAAGTTTAGGTTTTTAAAATTCATTCAAGTCTTAGTTTTTAAAGTATAGCTTTTGAATATTGCATATGTCAACGGACATGATTATGCAATCCTCAGACACTTTTAGGAGTATAAGAGTCTCTATTCTCTAGACTTACTTTATTTATTGGCTTACTTTAAAAATTATTAGTATAAGGATTATATTGGATATTAATAGAGTACATGGATGTATGAAGCTCAATTTTGGAAGGTGTTGTATCTTTCTAATTTATCATAAATAAGAAAGATACATGTAAGGCCTATTACTTCTTTTTCCCTACAGGGGAGGACTCTATTTTATTTTATTGAGCGTATTCCATTTTGCTCTATGTCCTTGGCCCTCCAGCCTTTTTACTATTCAGCTATGTCTGGGTCATTGGTACAGTATAAAAATGTTAAAAAATTTATAGTAATTTATATATTTTTTATACTTACCAATGACCCAGACGGGGATGGCCCTCCCAGGAGTTGGGAACTCTTGCCTCCCCGCTGAGTACATAGCGCTTTCCAGGCCCTGGTTATTAGAATGATTAATGGCGCCAATTTCGGAACGTCCTTGACACTGCGCATGCGCAATAGGGGCGAAGTGTGGAGGGCCTTTCAGGACATGTTTTCTTTAGTTTTAGATGCAAATTTTGGGGATTGGGGGGCAAAATTTGTGTTTGGCCCTATATTTTAAGAGTTAGCACCAGCTATGTCTGGGTCATTGGTAAGTATAAAAAATATATAAATTACTATAAATTTTTTAACTTTCAAAACATTTCAACAAAACCATCCATATAATGTGACGCCTGATTTTAATGAATTCAATAAGCTCATTCAAATGAGGGGACCTCATGATATGGTTTTGTTGATTACCAAAAATAATGTATAACTCTACTAGTTAATCCTTACAAAGTGAATAAGCTAAGGACTCAAGTCAATAATTCAGTACAATGGGATATCATTAAATAGAGTATTGTTGATTAAAAAACCTTATTTATGGAGGAAAAGTTTTTGCATTTGTTCCATAATTTCCAAATAGTTTCACAAAATTCCTACAACACTTAAACTAATGAATTGGCTACATCCATCCACATAATTTACAAATTGAGCAGTTGAAAAAATGCTTTTTCAAAACATTTCAACAAAACCATATAATGTAACACCTCATTCGAATGAATTCGATAAGCTCATGATGGCATGTTAAGAGCACCTGATCTGTAAGAGTCAGAAATAGTCCCCTTAAGGGTTATGGGTGTCTCTCTTTTAGTGTCAAAGTAATCAAATCAGTACTAACTATCCAGTTTCATTCTTGTTGTTCTTTTCCTTCTAATTTCAATTCATAGGCAGGATGAGTAGGAATTCAATCTTATAGCCCTGCAGTTTGGTCTCCATTATATCAGTTGCCTCATGTACTACCAAATTTGCTTTTACACATAAAATTTTGCAAACTGCATTGAAATGGTTGTCATGATGAAATGTGAAATGAACAAATTGTTGAAATAGGCTTGGAGTAGGACCCTGCAAATCACACATTTTCGATTCAAATTGAATATCGAATAGAATCATGTCTGTTATTTGAATCAGTGGTATCTTGAAGATGACCAATCAGGGTTGGGATGCCCTAAACCTGATTTGTTCCGACTATGATAGCTCAAGTGCTGACTGATAAAATAATCCATCTACATCATCAAGGCATGCTTTCATCGAAGGCATACCTTGATGATGTACTTGGAATATTATAAGGATTATATACATCTGGAACTTAATTAAGCACCCCCTGAAATGTTTCATTACAGTGAAGTTGCTGTTACTGATTATTATGTTTTAATGATTGCTATGTTTTGCAGTACATTTCATCTAGTGAAACATGATGTTTCTGGTTGATAGCGTACCCCAAACATTCCCTCATCCACATGGAGAATGCGTCCCACGAATGTCACAAAAAACACTGTCATCCACATGCAATATCTGGGTATAAAACAAGAAAATTTGTCACCTCATTTATCAGGAAATGTTGACTAACCGAGGCACTAAGATGGCAAATTGTTGGCCTGCATGCAACAGGCATGTCATTCAAAGCTTTTGGAAGGCAACTTAGCTATAAGCATTCTGTCAACAGCAGACTTGTCTGAAAAACCTACAAACCAGTGATGTTAAGGACCGACCCAGCCCTGGACAACCCCGAAAGACCTTTCCTCAGGAAGGTCAGAGTCTGGCACGCCTCGTTAGGCATGAACCCTTTGCTTCGAGTGGGGTTTTGAAATGCCTTTGGTTCCCCAACAGGCATTTGTGCAACAGAACTGTCTGAAACCATTTCAAAGCACTGGGTATTATGCGTTCCAGAAGGGTCATCAAGCATCCAGCTCAGTCCGATCAGCATCAAAGATGACATTTGGAGTGGAGTATGGCACGACAACATTGGAATCTCAGGACATAGAGGAGAGTCCATTGGTCAGACGAGAGTAGTTCCTGCTTCAAGCCACAGATGGTTGCATGAGTGTGGATGTAAACAAATACTGCTTACATGCCCAGGAACATCAGACCTACTGTTTATTATGGTGAAGGATAAGTAATGATCTGGGGGTGCCTCTCATGATTGTAAACGTGATATGGTGACTGCATGTGGGAATCTCAATGGTCATCAATACATCCAGGACATTCTCAATCCAGTTGTTGTGTCTCATTTTGACAACCACCCATTGGCTACTCGTCCTGTATTGTTGGATGGCAGTGCAAAACCACATCATTCCCATGCTGTGAAAGCTTTCCTTCAGAACAACGCTATTACAACACTACCTTGGCCTGCAATGAACCCAGATTTGAATTCTTTAGAACACATCTGGGACTTTCTTCTTGGACATCGTGTGCAAGCAAGGGAATCACCTGTACAGAATTTTGCTGATTTGGAAGCAGCATTGCATGAGGAGTGGCAGCAGTTGCCTCTGGACTCTATCAAAATGCTCACTGGTAGCATTAGGAGGAGGGTTCAGGCTGTCATCCATGCATGTGGTGGATTCTCTTGCTACTGACATCAGACACTGCTATTCTGTTCAGGAGATCACAAGTTACATTTTGGGTCATTACTTATCAGCATTGTTTCATCACGGACCATTCCTGTGCCATACTTGTTGAGTGAACATTCTTCCATCAAAAACATTAGTGAGAGATATGTGAAATTGGCACCATTAAAATACTGCATATTTTCATCATTGTGTTTCCTTTGTCAATAGACCATTCCTTCTGCAAACAATCACTTTTGGCCGCCTTAAAGATAGCCTTAAAGATAGCATGAAAGTGACGACAGTTTCTATTAACACCACTGCAAAAAAAAAAAACGGTGTGCTAAATTAAGTTCCAGGTGCATAGTTGGAGGGATGGGATGGAGTGAAGGAAAAACAGTGGCCCAATTTAAATTGAAGGAAAAACAGTGGTCCTTTTTAACTGATTGAGGCCCAAATTACCTTTGGCAGTCTAAATTTGTTATTCGAAACTTGCTCCATTACAAACCATTGGAGAGTGCCCATAGGCACTCTCAAATAATTTCCAATAGAACAATTTTATATAAACAAGATATTGCTTGCGATTGACTGAATATGAAACATGAGCATTGAAAATGCTGCCTTTTGTTGTGGTACTGGTTACATTTGTTTATGTGTTGAAAGCTGATGACGTGAACATACAGAAAAGTTATTAATGGTTTGGTCTCAATTGCACACTCATTAATTACAAGCACATACATATACAAACATGCATTTACATACACATGTAAATACTAAAGTTGGGCAATGAGATGGGGAGGGGAGAGTAATGGCAAAGGCTTCAATAGTGAGTGAATAGATCGAAACTCTGCCAAGTCGGATATGTGTATAAGTGCACATTTGACATATTGGGGAAATAATGAACATTACCTAATTTGTTATTAAAAACTTGTTTTATTTCAAATTATTGGAGACTGCCCATAGGCACTCTCCAATAATTTGCAAAAGAACAAACTTATATAAACAAAATATTTTTGCGTTTGACTGAACATGTATACGTGCACATTGGATGTATTGGGGAAAGAATGAACGTTACCTAATTTGTTATTCAAAACGTATTCTATCTCAAACCATTGGAGACTGCCTACAGACACTCTGCAATAATTTGCAATAGAACAAACTTATATAAACAAATTACTTTTTGCGTTTGACTGAACATGAAACATGAGCATGGAAAATGTGGCTTTTGCTCTGGTACTGGTTACATATGTTTATGTGTTTTTAGCTGATGATGTGAAAATATTTATTATTGGTTAGGTTTCAGTTGCACACTCATTAATTGCAAGCGCATGCATATATATCCATGCACTTACATGCACATGTAAAAGCTAAAGACAGTGAACCTGATTTGCAAGTAAGATATGCAGACAAGGGCGCAAAGGGAAGCAAAAGAAAGCATGTATGCAAAAATGCCCAGGTGTGAGAGGAGGGGTCTTCATCAACCCCCGAGCATGACAGCAACCTCGATAAATTCATATGTAAATTTAGGTATATGTAGAGGTAAATGGTGTGAAGGAAAAACAGGGGTCCTATTGAAATTGAAGGAAACCAGTGGTCCCATTCAACTGATTGAGGGCTATATTATTTTTGGTGGTCTAAATTTGTTACATAAAACCTGTTTTATTACAAACCATTGGAGAATGCCCATAGAAATTCTCCAATAATTTGCAATAGGGCAAACTTACATAAACAAATTGTTATTTGCATTTGACTGAATATGAAACATAAACATGCAAAATATTGGCTTTTACTCTGGTACTGGTTTATGTGTTTTTAGCTGATGACGTGAACATTCAGGAAAGTTATTAATGGTTAGTTTTTGGTTGCATGTTCATTAGTTGCCAGCGCATACATATATATGCATGCATTTACATACACATGTAAAGCGCAAAGTTGAGTAGGGTTATGAAATGGGGGTTGGAGGTGGGGGGGGGGGGGGGGGGGGCAGTAATGGCAATGGCATCAGTAGTGAGTGAATAGATCGAAATTCTGCCTAGTAGGAAATAGCATGTATGCACAAATATACCAGTAATGGAAGGGGGGTCTTCACCAACCCCCAAGCATGACAGCAACCTCAATAAATTCATGTATAAATTTGTGAATATGTAGAGGTGCATATACACACATACACACACACATATGCATACTTATATATATACATTTATATATGCATGTGTGTTCTCAGTATGTAGAAAAATTTTCTCACATTCAAGGTCTGTGTATAGATATGTTATAGCACACGCATGCATTTACATACACATGTAAAGCGCAAAGTTGAGTAGGGTTATGAAATGGGGGGTTGGAGGGGGGGGGGGGCAGTAATGGCAATGGCATCAGTAGTGAGTGAATAGATCGAAATTCTGCCTAGTAGGAAATAGCATGTGTGCACAAATATACCAGTAATGGGAGGGGGGTCTTCACCAACCCCCAAGCATGACAGCAACCTCAATAAATTCATGTATAAATTTGTGAATATGTAGAGGTGCATATACACACACATACACACACACATATGCATACTTATAGATATATATTTATATATGCGTGTGTGTTCTCAGTATGTAGAAATTTTTTTTCACATTCAAGGTCTGTGTATAGATATGTTATAGCACATCAAAACGATTTGTAGATATACAGGGACTCAAGACACTATGAGTGTTGGTGTGACTGCCTCCTTGATGTATTCTTTCCATCTTCCAGACACAGACTCTTTAAACTCCAGAATGACTCTTACACCGGCGACTCTGATTCTGGTTTTGAAACCATTATCGGTCCTCAGCTTGTAGGCTGTGGTGGATAGTCTGCCCTGCTCTCTTTTCAGGCAGGGGGCATATGTCAGGGGGGTATGTCAGTTCTAATGCTGTTTTTGTCCCCTTAAGCTTGGCTGCAGCCTTTAACATTTCCAGTTTGTCTCTATCATTCGCTAGTCTAATGATTTAACGGTTTGAGTGGTGGTGTTGAGTTTGAATTGCCAATATTGGTGGAGGGGAGCCAGTGTATATTAACCATGCGACTGACAACACTGGGGGCATCGGAATTGCTATATCGTAAGTCTTCCTTTGAGAAACCGTTCAACTCTGCAGTATGGATCCTCTCCAGATGCCTCACTAACTCCATACAGGACAAGAGCATACTTCTTGTCATGGATCTCGCCCAGGAGTGTACATGTACATATGGAAAGAAAGTTTCAATTCAAATAATTTTCTAGAGTTATAGCGCTTGTCGACTTTGAATCTACCAAAATTGCAGGTTTTTGGAAGATATCTTCAGTTGCGATTGAAGAAATTAAATAATATTTGGTGTGTGACATTATTGGGGAAGAATACATGTCCAGATCGCTAGTGAGATTATTGCTATCATAACTTAAAAGTCGGTGGGGGATATGGATGTTGCTACACTGTCTTGTTCATACTTGGTACAATTATTGCTCATGACTTAAAGGTATGTCACAACTTTGATCCAAGGTCATATCAAGGTCAGAGGCAGCAAAACTTTGATATTGTTACACAGCCCTTGTCTGGTCTGTATAATTGAATCTTTGTGACAGATCTTATTCATCTTTCACACAATTGTTACCTTAAGTTGTGTCATGACCTTGGCTCATTGTTATATCATCAAGGTCAAGGTCACAAACAGTAATGCAATCACAAACACTAACACTCGCGTTCTTGTTGTGTATTTAGCTTCCCCTAAAAACAGTGCACCTGTGCTGATCTGTCTGGGCTGACTTGCCTCGTTTTACTACCGGTATATCTTTTTAGGATTTCATATCATGTTAAGTCATGGTTTTTCATATTATTACACTGTGTAATAATAATCTAACAGAGAATTCTGATATTGGTTTTAGAAATGCCACAGTAAAAATAAAGTATTGTATGCAAAAAATTACCCTGATGAATTGTTTTGCATACTGTAATTCTTAATTTAAAATAATTAGAATACTGTTTCCATTGCCTGTACAAATTGGGTACAGATCAGAAGATAGGATGAAATATTTTTTTTATTTTTAAAAATTAGTAGACCTCAAGGCACTTTTTACCACATGCCTTTGATATTGACTTATTTTATAATGATGATAAAAGTAAATGTTCTTTGATGTTGACAGTGAAATACTGTGATGTAACAGACTTATCAAATGGGTTTCTATTGTAGAATACTAATATGAAAAGACTTATCTAAAGGTCTTTGAATATTTTTATACAACAACCAATGGCCCAGACTAGCTTGAGCTAACCCAAAAATTAATCCAGGGCCAAACACAAATTTTGCCCCCAATCTCCAAAATTTGCATGCAAAACCGGAAAATTATGTCCTATCTGGTCCTCCATACTTTTAAGATCTGCGCATGCGCAGTATCCAGGAAGACACCGAAATTGGCGGCAACCATCATTTTTTGTTTGGCCCTGAAGTCAGCAACATTGAACTGACGTCTATGTTTTTAAATCTCATTTTTGAGGATGCCAGAGACAAATCAATGGTAAAATTGGTGGATCCAAGGACATAATTCGATGATGGAAGTGAACAATGATGGTTGGAAACGTTCAGGGCTGTAACTTTATAATTTTTATCAAAATTATTTCATGTTTCTCGATTTTGGGACATGGGCCTGACATCATCATTCTTGCTAATGATTTATCCACTGTTTGTTAAGTGTTTCTTCCCTATCCTTCCTTGAAGCCCTCCTGTTAAACTCCCAAGCTTTTGGGCTTATTTTTATGGAAATTTTTTATTAAATTTCTTGGGAGTTTAACGTGTATTACAGAATGTTTATTCTGTATATTCCCATGGTTACGTCCTCACCCTAGGGGTGTTTGGGCATTTGGGTCATGCATCTTCTGTCCGATGTATCGTTTTTTCTTCATCTGAAGATCTTGCTTGACATTGGGTAGCTTTAAAATCTGTTTCTGACTTCGGGCTTTTTTTATTCAGTGCCTGGGGTCTTGTTTCTGTTTTTTTCATTTGTCGTTGTTTACATTGGCAACGTCCTTAAATATATGTAGTTTCAACTTATTATTATTGTAGGATTGTTGTAAGATATATGTTATAATATTCCGGTAGTGTAGCAATTATTTTTGGAATTTTGTCCACACTTAGGCTGTATCGGGATACCCTTGGGCTTGTCATGTTCCTTTTGGGAACTTGTGCTTTTGTCAAAATTTTTGCGGAAAATTTTTTGAAATTAATTTTTTGATTTGTATTTTGAATGTTGATTATTATGTATCTTTAGTATATATTTTTTGTGGAGTTGGTGGGAGTTCTATCAACTTTGTTTGATTAATCATGAAAGCTTATTGCTCAAAACGCAAGACAAGGAAGTCTTCCTCAGATTTACATGCATGTTGCCTTGCTTGTAGTCGATGCACTCCCGCTAATTCTTGTCTTACATGTGTTGATTGGGATGACACGAGTGTCACGGTATGTTGTTAGTGGTGAGAGGCCAATGCCAGTCCTCTCGCCGCAAAGTCATTCAAGTTTCTCAGTTTCTTTGTCAGAGGAACAAGAACATGGTGATGGTTATGTGACACCTACCAAAAGTGTGCTACCGTCGTCATGTTCTCATGAGCAAACAAAGCTAACTGCCAAGGTGCTCATGAATATTAGAGAGGATGGTTTTAATCCCTTGTTAGCAGCTAGCTCGACCGGTGAAGCAGTTACTCCGTCCGTGGGTGCCGTGATGCCAGGTATGTCTGTTGCGGTCGAAGGAAGTGTAGTGGGTAGAGCTAGCACCTTAAAATCTAAACATGCTCACCCAACGACGACGGATCCAGTGAAGAAGCCGGCAAGTGTTTTGGGAAGCTCGACGAGGTCTGAAAGGACCACAAGTGGGATAGGTCCCTCTCTCTTCCAACAGCATCTGGTGCCAGATGTTGTGGTGAAGAACTTGAGTGGACCGAGCATACGTCCACACCTGCCATTCGGGACACTCCATATAGATTGCAGCCAGCCTCGGCTACAGTCTCGGCTTCTTCAGCTTCGACTTCTAAGCACATATGACCGCATCCTAGCTATCTGACTTTGGATATCCAGCCTGCTATGCGAAGAAGGGACCATTCTTCGCCTGTGAAGTCGGGCCATCCGGTAGCTAGGGAGACGAGGCCTCGGTCATCAGGACATGCAGGGAAGAGAGCCATCTCTGACACACTGTCCAAGGAGCAGCAAGCGGCGAAGAAACAGAAGACCGCTGCTCCTCATCCTCAGGCCTTGGTAATGGACTTGCTGTTACAAATTGCGCAGCTGATCGCAGTATCCCAGCAAGTGCAGGAGTAGCCTCCCTCAGACTCAGAACCTGAGCTGTCGAATGGTGCTGATCGGTCCAGTCGTCTGTTCACGCAGATGCAATGGACTGAGAACTACCAATGTTTCACTCGGATGGTGAAAGGGATATGGAAGAGGATTACCCTTCCCTTTCGGAACAACACATGGTTGCGATGGATTTCGTCCATCGATACTACTCTGAATTTGTTCTGCCAAATCAGAATGCTGTGACGACAAGGAAGAAACCGCTGGCATCGTAAGACTCAGACTTTATCCGGACAAAGGAGGAAGTCCTTTTCCTGTTCAGTCTAGGCAGGTGTCGTAGGCCTTCGGCCATATAGATGACGCCGTATTTAACCTCTCGAGTGCGAGAAAGAAAGGCGGTTTCTTAACTTCATCTTCCATAAACATACCGTTTCTTGGACCACGTTCATTTAAAACGGTCGGGGAAGATGTCCAAAGAGTTCCTCTGCATTTGGATGATCAGGCCGAAGATCTAGAGGTATCCTTACCTGCATCATTAACAATTCGCTCAGACACAATTGAGACGGCAATTTCTTCAAATAGAGCGAATTTGGACGCTATGTCTTACGCAGATCACCTTACAAGAGCTATGGCGCAACATCTCAACGGAAAGGAATTTGAGGACGTTCATACCACTCTTAGAGTTCTTTCCAGGTCAATTATGTATACCACGTATAACTCCGCCCTAACATTGGCTAATCTGGAGTTAATAAGATGTGATGCTGCCCTTGCGTCGTCATTACTGATAGATGACAAGGTGATAAACTCTCTCCGAGTCGCTCCGGTCTTCAGACATACTATTTTCGACGACAAGCTTTCTTTAGTCTATGATCAGGCTTCTAAGAAAGCGTCTAGTGCTCTGCTTTTGAAGTCAGTGTCTCAACGACCCACTTCAGCTGACAAGAGTAAAGGAGGGCATTCCAGACAAAAATCATCAGAAGGAAATGCCTCATGAGGGTCCAAGAAACCCTCATATAATTACTCTGGGGGTCGTCAGTATATCGACTCGGGAAAGGGGCGGAGGTCTGATTGGGACTATCGGTCAGATGCCCCCTAGGCTGACGGGACAAGGTTCTTCATGGGGAGGACATGGTTTCTCCTCTCGTAAGCCTCGCAGGTCATACAGGTGATGGTCAGGACCTCTATTGCTTGCCGGTTGGCGGCAGGTTATCAAGCTTTGCGAAAAACTGGTTAACAGTTCCGGAATACCAGTGGGTGAGAAGTGTAGTCTCGGACAGCCCATGGCTATCATTCCGAGCAAAACCCCACTAACAAGATGTCTGCATTGGACAAATCTTCTGTCAGATCCTTGCAAAAGAGAGCCTAGCGGAGGTACAGACTCTCTTGTCAAAGGAAGCAATAGAGGTCATCGAGAATCAGAATTCTCAAGATTTTTACACTCACCTGTTTCTCGTACTGAAGCCAGACGGCTCATTCTGACCAGTAATAGACTTGAGCTGGATAAACAAGCTTATCGTGGCTCCAAAGTTCTATATGGAGACCATTCAGTCGGTAAGAGCGAGCATTTGAGTGAACGACTATCAATCATAGATCTAAAGGATGCGTACTTTCATGTCCTGGTACATCCAGCATTCAGAAAGTACCTGCGGTTTGCTGTGCAAGGGAAAGTGTATCAGTTCAGAGCAATGTGCTTTGGCCTGAACCTGGCTCCCTGGGCATTCATTCGAATAATGAACTCCGTAATGTCACACTTCCAAGCTCATTTGTCTGCGGTAATTTCGGCGTACTTGGACGACATTCTACAGAGATAGGGCAACAGAATTATTCTTCAGAATGATGTTCAGAGTCTGCTTCTATTACTCCGACGTCTCGGTTTCATCATAAATGAGAAAAAGTTGGATCTAGCTCCGTCCAAGTCATTCATTCACTTGGGAATGAGCTTCGAGACTCAGAACAATCTGGTTCGTCTGCCGTTACCCAGAGCAAAATTAGTCAGTTGTTATGCTCGCTTTTGTCTACACTCAGACACATTAACAGCGAGGGAATTCATGCGACTGTTGGGGCTGTGCAGAGTGGCTGCGGATCTTATTACGATGGGTCGCCTGCGCACGCGTTCCCTCCAGATATTCTTTTCTCAGAACTGGAGTGTGAAGACGCATTCACTCGAAACCAATATTGTTTTAACAGACCTGATAAAACAAAGGGTTCAGATTTGGGCAGACATTCAGTGGTTAACTCAGGGAGTTCTTCAACCTACGGATCCGGCTTTCACGATTATGACGGATGCAAGTCAGACGGGTTGGGGTGCAACCCTAAGTCCCGCAGACTTGAAGTGTCAGGGTCTTTGGGACCCTTGATTCGAGAATAAACACATAAACATCAAAGAGATGATGTCAATATGGCTAGCGCTACAACATTGGATTCACGTAATAGTGGACGTTCATGTTCAGATTTTGTCGGACAACTCAACAGTAGTAGCATACATCAGGAACCAGGGTGGCACTCATTTGATTCCGTTATGTGATCTAACGGAGAAGATTCTTCTATACGTCATGAATCATCATGTTCAGCTTTCTGTCTGCCATATACTGGGTCGTCTGAATGTACTAGCAGACTCGCTATCTCGGAAAGGTCGAAGTGGACGCTCAACAAGAGAGTATTCAGGCAGATTTGCTACCAGTGGGATCACCCCATGAGATATGTTTGCAACACACCTGAACAATCAGTTACCGACGTTCATGTCGCCATGTCCAGACCATCGAGCGTATGCAGTAGATGCTCTGTCGATCTCATGGGATGGGATGATAGGATATGTGTTTCCTCCAACTCCGTTGATTCAGCAGATTCTGTTAAAGATCAAACAGTCTCGTTGCAAAATTCTACTAGTAGCACCTCTGTTGTCACAGATACCTTTGATCAATCTTCTCAGGTGTTTGTTATGGGACGTTCCCCGGAAGCTTCCTCTATGAGAGGACCTTCTTTATCAGGGGAAGTCACACGCACTGCATCACAACCCAGAAGGTCTCAACCTTCACATATTTCCATTGTGTGGTCCTTCTTGCACGGAAAACAATTTACAGGACGAGCAGTGGATGCAATTTCTAACTGCAGGAGGTCCTCCTCTTCCTTGAACTATGCAGCGAAGTGGAGGGTTTTCTTCCATTGGTGTCAGGATCAGTTGATAGACATTTATGATCCATCCATACCAAATATTGCCAATTTCCTGGTCTACTTGTTTGACGATATCAACCTGCAGCCCATCACTATTTAGCACTATAGGTCTGTGTAATCAGACACTTACGCTCATCATGATAACTTGGTTATTGGATGAAATGCTTCATTGTCCAAGCTGGTTAGAAATGTTTCTATTAATAGACCTAGAACACTCAGATTAATTCCTAAATGGAATTTGGCTTGGTTTCTGTTGAAGCTTAAAGAAGCTCTGTTTGAGCCATTGGATGTTGTAGAGTTCAAATTCTTGACCTATAAAACGCCATTTTTCTTAGCCTTAGCATCTGCTAGAAGAGTTAGTGAACTTCATGCTTTATCGGTTGATGAGTCTCACTACCGTATTGTGGGTAATACCATTACCCTAACTACGGAAGTGGGATTTCTGGCTAAGAATCAGACTCCGGACAAATGATCTGAGCCTATTACCATTAAGGCTCTGCCGGTCTCTAACAACCATAGACCTTTGCTGTGTCCAGTCAGTGCTATGCGCATAAATAAACGTCGATCAGAATTTATTAGGAAAGGAAGAAAACGTTTCTTTCTTTCACTGATTCCTAACAGGAAAAATATTTCTGTTCATTCAGTTGCTAAAAGGATTCAGTTGGCAATACGTATTGCCTATGAAAATCTATCTTTGGATCAACATTCTGTTAAAAAGATATCAGCGCATGAAGTTAGAGCACTGTCCACTTCTTGGGCTTATTCTAACAGTATAGCCATTACTGATCTCATGAAGGCTGCGTGCTGGGCACAGCCCTCATCATTTACCAAGTTTTACCTGAGAAATTTAGAGTCCATCTCCGGTGACCTTAGATCTTTAGGTCCTCTTTCTGTTGCTCAGAATGTCATCCTTTAATAGTCACATCTATGGTTATTCAGGCAGCCCGTTCCAGCAGTGACGCTCTTTGGCTGCCCTCTTCGTCCTGAGGCCATGTACCTCAGAACAAGGGGAAGGGGGCCGGAGAACGTTTTTTTTCCCTTATGATCATCTGGCGTTATGGTGAAAAGCAAGGGAAGACCTCCTCCGGCATCAGTTGTCCCAAGTCGGTGCTGGGATGGTTTTAATGTGTAGCTCGATGTGAAGCAATAACTACATCTTATTTATGTACTGTTTTTAAAATTTATCTCACTGTGAAGCACTTGTATATGTCACGTGTCAAACGGGCATTAATATACAATCCTCAGACACTTTTAAATGAGTATAAAGAGTCTCTTTCTCTGGACTATTTTTATATATTGGCTTTCCTTCAACGAAATAGCATAACAGGTTATGCTGGCATTAAATGGAGAATTATATATGTAATACTCAGTTTCACTGTTGGTGTTATGTCTTTCTTTTTTCTCGTAAAGGAGAAAGACATATATAATTCCTTTCTTCTCCCATTCTCCTGTAGGAGATATCCTTTACTGAAGTGATTGAGAGATTGGATTTTCCTTTATGTCCTAGGCCCTCCAGCCTTTTTATGATTCAGCTAGTCTGGGCCATTGGTTGTTGTATAAAAATATTATAAATTTTAAGTAATTGTATATTTTTTATAGTTACCAATGGCCCAGATGGGTATGGCCCTCCCATGAGTGGGCCTCATACCTCTCCGCTGTTTACAACATTTAACAGGCAATTATAGAAAGAAAGATGATTGGCACTAATTTCCGTGTCTTCCTGGATACTGCGCATGCGCAGATCTGAAAAGTATGGCAGACTAGATAGGACATCAATTTTTTGGTTTTGCATGCAAATTTTGAGGACTGGGGGGCAAAATTTGTGTTTGGCCCTGGATTAATTTTTGAGTTAGCACCAGCTTGGCTGGGCCATTGGTAAGCATAAAAAATATACAAATTACTTAAAATTTATATTTTTTGTTTAAAAATCCCAGAAAGAGGTTGTTTGCAAAAACAGTTCCCTTAAAGAAGTCATCCTGATTTCAACAGACTTGGATTTTAAGCTGCAAAGCAATAGAACTGTACTACTTTCCATCTTTGGAATCTTATTGAAAGCATTTAAATATATTGTGTGTAAATTCTGGTAGAAGATATTGATTTAAATTTATTGGCAGGTGCTGTTACCGTATCTGTAATTTCATTCTCTTCCTTACATTCACCTTCTGTTTTTCCAGGCCGCTTCATTTATATGGACAGTACAAAAATGAAAATTGGTGATACAATCGCTGTTCAAACACCTACCTTCCCAGCAAGCAATGATGTTTGCTTTATGAGATTTTGGTATTATATGTCTGGATCAGCCAACATGGGTCCTCTCAGGGTAAGTCACTGTCTATATGGCATCCCAATATTTCCATCTATTCTTTATTTTTTGTGGCCTCCTTATTGCTTATAGCTGACAATGCATTACTCTCCCTATTATATATTATATTATATTATATTCTCCCTTTGTTTGTTTGGTGGAGGGGGAGGGGTTGCATGTGGGTGAGCTGGGTGTGGGAGGGGGTCTTATTTTCTTATGTTGATTATCCTACTGGGGGGGTGTGTGTGGGGGGGGGGGGGCACTAATGTAGTATAGTAAAGAGAAGGCCAACTATTTCAGGCAGTAATCACATAGAGTACAGCCTTTCTTGAAGTGGTTTAAAATAGTCTCCAATTACCAATAAACTTTACTAATTAAATTACAGAAAAAAAATATTTTTCAACAAAACTTTATCATGTGACACAGGTGTGGTCACAGGATATGGTTTTGTTGATTTTTTTTTAAATTTGAAAAACAGTAATTAAAATAATAAATTTTAATATCATCTGCATTAGATGAAGGAGTAAGGAGTCCATTCCATTGAGGGTCATATGTTTAGCAGGTGAAAGACGTGAAAAAAAGAATAAAATATGAATGGTGAATTTTGTAAGACTGCTAAAAGGATATGACTGCTCTATTTGTTAAGGCGATAAATAAATTACATAATTAATTTTATTTTTCCGACCCCAAATGATGTATTTGACTCCTCATTGTAGTGAGCATCATGAGCTTGTTCCCTCAGAAGCTTTAAACTTATTTCAAACTACCAAGCATTACATGCAATAAGAATCTGCTAAACTCAACAACTACAACATTCTCGTCATGGTATCCATAGTGGGAAAACATATTTAGACCGTAATTCAGACTTGACAATGAGTCACAGTGCATAAAAAGGGGCCTATGTGAATCATTAGCATCTTTTAACCCTCAAGTTCTCAGATTAATTTTACATTAATAACAAAAGTAACTACTGTATATACATATACACAGCTACAGATGACTTAACAGTGTTCTACATTATTGTAGTTTCACATATCAAGTCATGAGACCATGGTTTAAAAAGCTTCAGAAATTGCTATTGATGATGTTACCTATATGTTACCTATATAGGTGGCAAAACCACGGGGGGCAGACTGTCAAATGTGTAGGAAAATTGTATAGAACTCTCCAGGCCCTTGAGGATTAAAATTGTAAGAATGCATAGCCAAGGCCGGGATGTGCACTCACTTTAATAAATTACATGTCTTGAAAGGCAAAAAATTTAAGAAGGCATTGTCGCATTAGAAGAGGTGCTTCTTCATTATGGAGTTTTGTGGAACGTTTTTTGACAATTAGCAAATTACCTTACAGTGGCTGTGGTGGTTCCCTGTCAAATCTTGGCTACATGAACATGCATCCAAAACTTGACTTTAATGCACTGTCAAACTGCTAGAAATACAGATTGTGGGAACCGGGCAATTGTCAAGCCTTCAAGGTCAAATAAGTTTCAGGGTTGAAAAAATCCCACCACAGTGAACTTCAAATGTTTTGTTTCACCAAAAAAATGTGAAGGCTTATTGGAATGATTTAACAAGCTTAATGACCCAAGTTCTTTAGTTTGTTTTGATACAGAAAAATAAACATTTGTATTTTTCCTCAAATTAGGGACTTTTGAAGGTTTTGAATTTGATTGGATTAGTAAATCAAATTTTTTTGTTTTAGATCTATATAGTGAGTATGCAGGAACAAAGAATACTTGCATGGTCAATGAGTGGTAGCCAATCATCAAAGTGGATGTATGCCAACATTCCATTAGGCAGTCCAGATAAGTTCAGTGTTGTGTTTGAGGCACAGAAGGGTGACAGTGCAAATTCGGACATTGCTATTGATGACGTTACCTTCACACCAGAATGTGCCACTGGAAGTGAGTACAGAGAAAATAGATGTATGATTAAATTTGTGTGTGGTTGAGTAGGCTGCTGCTGAAAATTATTTTCTGATCTCTAGCAGGAGAGTTAACCCTTAACTTTTTTAGTGCTGGTAACACAACTAAAAGGCTTCATATTCTGTTGCTGTGATAAATATTTTCTCAAGAAGCAGAATTGTGTTTTCTCTTTGATTTGCCTTGTTGCAATTTATCAAAGATTGCCTGGCACTATTAAATAAACTGTAACAAGGCAAATCAAAGGCAAGGCAATTGGATCAAAGGCTCATGACCACAAATAATGTAGCACTCTACCAGTTAAGGGACTATTTCTTATCAACCTACCATACAATTGTTTACTACAGGCTTGCACTACAGTGGAAGTTCCTAACTCAGAAAATATACTCTCTATTTTGATCTTTCCCAAGCGATTTGGGAAAGAAAAGTGGTGCAAAAGCACCAAGAAAAAATAAGCCAAAACTGGGTCAAGTGCTACCGGCGCACACCCAGCAGGGGACGCTCTTCTCTTAGTACAAATCCACGGCTTCTGGTAACCAGTGCGCAGACACGTAGCTAAAGACCCATTCTTTTTTCATCTGCCCACGTGGTGAGACGTCCATATTTGCATTGAGAAACAGTGATAATTCAACTCGTTGATAATGGTTACCTGTGACTGGAATTATGGATCTGAGGATTGTATAATAACAGGACTGTGTTTTATATATTCTCGTTATTATTTTCAACCACATTTTCATTGTATTTTATATCACGTACTGTGCGGTTCAAACATAAAAAATTTCAGTTGATAAAGTTATGTTATCCGTTTGGATATTATTATTGTTATTGGAGTTTGGTGTCGATGGGGGGGGGGGGGGCTGTATGGAAGGATTTCTCCTCTCTGTTGCAGGCAGAATTTTTCTGTTTTTTGGGTCCCTGTCGGCCGTCTGGGTTCAGTTGTGTTCCCTCCAGCCCTTTATTTTCTTCCACCTTTCTCTCATAGTTGGGGGTGTTCTACATTCTACATCCGTTGAGTTCACCTTTTTCTTCTACTGCTCTCACCTCTGTTATGCCCAGGTCTGTTCCTTGAGGGCAATACCTTTTGCCCAAACATTTAGTGCATTCTCGTGGCTGTTCCTCCCGCACCCGTGGGGGAGGGGTGGAATGCTGTTGTTCGGGGCCTCCCGATACGACCACGTCTGGTGAGAGTTATACTCCCACAGTATCCACCACAAAAAGACTGCACATCCCCCATAGAGGAGGTATAACTCTTTTAACTAGCAAAGGGTCATGATCCTCAAGTACACCTGATGCGGGCAACAGGTGGCAGCCGAAACATCTGAATGCAGATGCGTATAGGGGTATGATATACCCCGAGGATCTACAGAGTGGGAACTCAAGAGAGTCGCCGCGGACCTCTGCAGGACAGAAGGTCTAGGCTGCACAAAAGGCATTAGTCCTGCAAAACTGGCCATGGGACCAGAGTGCATGGACAGAAACGCAACAGAGCTCATGGTGGCCCCACCATGAACATCCGAATCCAATGAGAAAACTGATGTGCTCAATGGCTGAGAGACCACAGCAAAGGGTTCGGTCGGCAGCCCCTTCCGACTTCGCCGAGTTGAAGTCAGAGAAGGCTGAGGCCGATACTCCACGTCCACAATACCAGACATCTCTGCAGACCCCTGCAGGGATAAAACTGCTATGCTCGATGGCTGAGAGGCAACAGCAGAGGGTTCGGTTGGCAGTCCCTTCCGACTTCGCCGAGCTGAAGTCAGGGAAGGCTGAGGCTGATACCCCACATCCACACTACATCTCTGCAGACCCCTTGCAGGGATACACCGAGGCCAGCTGAAACGGTGACCAATGACATTGCAGACAGAACAGCAGCAGCAGATACGACAGGAGCTGTTGAAACTGGTGGAAAAGTGGAGAGAGCAACCAAGCTCGGCTCCGAAGGAGGAGTCCCTCTCCAGACAACATCTGAGGCTGGCACTAGGGTTGTGACTCCTCCTTCGGAGCCGAGCTTGGTTGCTCTCTCCACTTTTCCACCAGTTTCAACAGCTCCTGTCGTATCTGCTGCTGCTGTTCTGTCTGCAATGTCATTGGTCACCGTTTCAGCTGGCCTCGGTGTATCCCTGCAAGGGGTCTGCAGAGATGTAGTGTGGATGTGGGGTATCAGCCTCAGCCTTCCCTGACTTCAGCTCGGCGAAGTCGGAAGGGACTGCCAACCGAACCCTCTGCTGTTGCCCCTCAGCCATCGAGCATAGCAGTTTTATCCCTGCAGGGGTCTGCAGAGATGTCTGGTATTGTGGATGTGGAGTATCGGCCTCAGCCTTCTCTGACTTCAACTCGGCGAAGTCGGAAGAGGCTGCCGACCGAACCCTTTGCTGTGGTCTCTCAGCCGTTGAGCACATCAGTTTTCTCATTGGATTCGGATGTTCATGGTGGGGCCACCATGAGCTCTGTTGCGTTTCTGTCCATGCACTCTGGTCCCATGGCCAGTTTTGCGGGACTAATGCCTTTTGTGCAGCCTAGACCTTCTGTCCTGCAGAGGTCCGCGGCGACTCTCTTGAGTTCCCACTCTGTAGATCCTCGGGGTATATCATACCCCTATACGCATCTGCATTCAGATGTTTCGGCTGCCACCTGTTGCCCGCATCAGGTGTACTTGAGGATCATGACCCTTTGCTAGTTAAAAGGGTCAGGAGTGAAGCCACTTTGCCGGTTCGTTCCCACATCGAACCAGCCGACACGGGCCATGAGCTTAGGTAGGCCCTCTCCTTGCTCACTCAGGTTCTTTCCAAGGGCCTTCCCATTGCTTCCCGCAAGGCTACTAGTGGTTTCCAGGTGCCCCCTGTGGCCACTTTCTGATCCCTCAGGTGTGCGTACATCATGGGAGGCATCAGCTGGTTTGCCCATGATGGGCTATGTGTCTTCTGACTCACGGGATGAGTCAGACATACCTGATGTCGAGAGCCAACAGTCTTCTGACTTGGGGGCAGCTCTTGACTTTGTGTTTGAGTTCCTTCCAGATCTCAAATCGTTAAACCAGCCAGCGGTGTCAGCCAGGCCGCGATCATCGGTCGCGTGCCTACAGCCTGTGGAGCAACCTGCTTCTGGGCTCCTACGACTGTGCCAGTCAGTACAAGTGGTTGAAGTGTTTACAGCTTTGGACTCTAAGCTGAGTTCCAAGTCTATGAAGACTTCGTTCTTCTCCAGGGCTGACACTTTTTTACCTCCAATGTGTTATCATACCTACGATTCTGCCAGTCCGTCAGTCTGCCAGACTTTGACAGTCTTGGATCAGGATTCCACCTCCCTCGGGTTTTCCAAGCCTATTGATCTGGTTCTTCGGTTACTGGAGTCTCTTCATTGTCACCTTCTCCCCTGGATGGATGTTCAGTGGATTATGCAGGGATTTCTGTTGGACTTACCCACATCCGATCGTGTTCTACGGCAGATGCCAGCGATCTCGGATGGGGTGTGACGTTGGATCCTTTAGGTCTTTCCCTTCACGGGGCATGGGATCAGGATCAAGCAGCTCTTCACATCAATCAGGAGCTTCTTCTTAGTTTCCGGCAGTGGATCCCCCACCTTTCGAAGTGCCAGATCCTTGTGTTGTCCGACAATTTGACAGTGGTTGCTTACATTTGGAACCAGGGTGGCATGCACTCAGTTTCCATATACGAATTGCCTCGGGATCTTCTACTGCTTGCTCAGGATGTCAACGCCAGAGTGGTGGTTCGTCACATTCCAGTCATCTGAACATCCTAGCCGACTCCCTGTCCCGATGGGGCAGGGTCATTTCCACCAAGTGGATGCTCCACAGGGCAGAGTTCTAGTCGTTTTGCGATCTCTGGGGTCATCCCCACATCGATCTCTTTGCAACTCGTTGGAACCATCAGGTGGACACTTTCATGTCCCCATGTCCAGATCCTCTGGCTTTTGCCGTGGACGCTCTGTCACTTGATTGAAACGGTCTTGTCGGCTATGCCTTCCCACCGGTTCCAACTCTGCCTCAGGTTCTAGCCAAGATACGAACCTGCAGTTGTCGAATCATTCTGATCGCTCCCCTGTTGCCTTAGCAGGTGTGGATCAATCAGCTCTGCTTTCTGTTAGCGGCGGTTCTGGCACATCTCCCTCTACGTCACAACCTTCTTTGCCAAGGTCACCCGAGAAGGTTTCACGTCGACTGGACTTCATTGTGCCTTCACGCATATCTTTTGTCATGTCCTGTCTCCTCTGTAGAGGTTTCGAGACGAGCAGTGGAGTGCATTTCTTCTTCAAGGAGGCACTCCACTGGTTTAGCCAATGTGGCTAAGTGGAAGATCTTCTGTTGTTGGTGTGCCAATCACTCTGTTGATTATGCCAATCCTTTGATTCTGGTATATCTGTTTGATTCTCGAGGTCTCCAGCCTTTTACCATCAAAGGGTACAGGTCAATGCTTTCGGAGACTTTTTCATATGTGGGACAGCATCGTATCGGTACTAATCCATTCCTCTCCAAGCTTGTTCGGCACTTTTCCTTCAAAAGGCCTAGGACTTTGCAGCTTACCCCAAGATGGAATCTTTCTTGGGTGCTGCTTTGCTTGAGGAGGTGGGGGGTGGGGGGGGGGGGGGGGGGCATTCGAACCTTTATCCCAGGTGGATATGCATTTTCTCACATACAAGATGGCTTGTCTGATGGCTTTTGCCTCAGCCAGTCAGGTTAGTGAGCTTCACGCCTTCTTGGTTGATCCGGCCTTTTTCAGGAGCTCTCCCAACAGTGTTACGTTTACCACTGATTGCTCCTTTCTGGCCAAAAATCAGATACCAGAAACTATTTGTATCAGGGCTCTTCCTTCTGCTGAGGGTAATTGCCCTTTGCTCTGTCCGGTTCGTGCTAGCAGCCTACTGGAGAAATGCTTCTACTTTCTCCACCTTCTGTCTGCATCAGTTGCAGGAGCAGTCAGAGGACCTTTTTACTTTGGGCCCTTTTTCTTCTGCTCAGGCTGTTGTCTACCCTAGCCATTAGGCTCCTTACAAGGTCTTTTCCAGCTCTGTGCTGTTACTGCCCTTTCTGTCTGTGCGTCGCACAGAACCATACACCTCATCTCTCATTGTCTTTTACTAATGTATAAGAAATTTAAATTTTATAGTAAATTTCCTTTCTTATACCTACCACAATTGTTCACATGGAGGCCCTCCCGTCTTCTTATTCGGGTAAGAATCCTTTCTCCCCGCTGATCACATAACTCCAATGTTGGCGGATTCAAAAGAATGAGTCTTTAGCTATGTGTCTGTGCACTGGTTACCGGAAGCCGTGGATTTGTACTAAGGGAAGAGCGTCCCCTACTGGGTGTGCACCAGTAGCACTAGACCCAGTTTTGGCTTATTTTTTCTTGGTGCTTCTGCACCACTTTTCTTTCCCAAATCCCTTGGGAAAGATCAAAATAGAGAGTATATTTTCCGAGTTACGGACTTTCACTGTAGTGAAAGCCTGTAGTAAACAATTGTGGTAGGTATAATAAGAAAGGAAATTTACTATAAAATTTAAATTTCTCACTATTTCTCGACTCCAAAACAGGTACCCAAACCTCATAATTAACTAAGTGCTGCAGGCAGTAGAGATAATCCTTGCAAATCCTTTTTAATCAAATCATTGCTGCCCCTGTAGGACATGAAAACTGGACTAGATATTACTGCAGGGGCATGAGAAGCATTCTGAACTTTGGGTGGGCATGGTCATAGACAGGTAGTTGTGCCCATGTGCCTTAGTGACATGATATGAATACAATACACAAGTAAGGCCTAAAAAAGTTAAAAATCTGTTTCTCAGGCCCTTCTCTGTGGTCATTTTGGCTGCCACATGCTCTCCTTTTGAAACCAATGCAAAGCTGAAAAAAAATAAAAATTAAATAGTTTATGACTGATATTTTATCCAAGTCAATAAAATTAATAAATTTGCCCCTTGAGTATAACAAGGGTTTACAGTGCTTTAACATTGCAAAGCCTACTTGCACTCAAGGGGCAAAATCCACCACCACCCATGCTAGTCTGTAGATTATGAGGCCTAAAACATAAAACAAACCAAAAAATATGAACTTTTGATGGCAAAGAAATAATTACAGAAATAAAAAATAGAATAAAGAAATGCCAGCCCACATGTAATTTTACAAAAATGGCCTGCGAAACAGATCTACTTTGTGGGGCCTAATGGTGGGACTAATGCACCTCTACAGTTGAGAAAAGTACACAATTTTGTCTTGGTAATGAAATTTGTTAAAAGGAATGCTGAATGTGCACTATTTTTTCTTTAAAGGCTGAAGAATACATGAATTATTTGAGGGAATCTTTTAAGTAAAGAGTCCATGCAACCCCTCCCTGCTAATTCCCCAAAAAATTGTAATGACAATTTCTGGAAAAAAGTAAGGGGAGAGGGGTGCATGTGCTCCACCCTCCAGTTTCTGCATCCCTTTTGTTAGGGTAAAGAGCACGCATATCTTTTGTCATGTCCTGTCTCCTCTGTAGAGGTTTCGAGACGAGCAGTGGAGTGCATTTCTTCTTCAAGGAGGCACTCCACTGGTTTAGCCAATGTGGCTAAGTGGAAGATCTTCTGTTGTTGGTGTGCCAATCACTCTGTTGATTATGCCAATCCTTTGATTCTGGTATATCTGTTTGATTCTCGAGGTCTCCAGCCTTTTACCATCAAAGGGTACAGGTCAATGCTTTCGGAGACTTTTTCATATGTGGGACAGCATCGTATCGGTACTAATCCATTCCTCTCCAAGCTTGTTCGGTGTTCGGCACTTTTCCTTCAAAAGGCCTAGGACTTTGCTTGAGGAGGTGGGAGGGTGGGGGGCGTTCGAACCTTTATCCCAGGTGGATATGCATTTTCTCACATACAAGATGGCTTGTCTGATGGCTACTTGCACTCAAGGGGCAAAATCCACCACCACCCATGCTAGTCTGTAGATTATGAGGCCTAAAACATAAAACAAACCAAAAAATATGAACTTTTGATGGCAAAGAAATAATTACAGAAATATAAAATAGAATAAAGAAATGCCAGCCCACATGTAATTTTACAAAAATGGCCTGCAAAACAGATCTACTTTGTGGGGCCTAATGGTGGGACTAATGCACCTCTGCAGTTGAGAAAAGTACACAATTTTGTCTTGGTAATGAAATTTGTTAAAAGGAATGCTGAATGTGCACTATTTTTTCTTTAAAGGCTGAAGAATACATGAATTATTTGAGGGAATCTTTTAAGTAAAGAGTCCATGCAACCCCTCCCTGCTAATTCCCAATAAAATTGTAATGACAATTTCTGGAAAAAAGTAAGGGGAGAGGGGTGCATGTGCTCCACCCTCCAGTTTCTGCATCCCTTTTGTTAGGGTAAAGAGCAAACTTGATTGAACACTGCCAAATAAAATAACCCTGTTAATTCAATATAATTTACAAAGACTCTATCATTTACCATTTAAAGTTTTTAGATATTTGAAAAAATTATTCCAACAACCCCCAAACCTGCTCAAATTTAACCCTTTACCTAACACAGCATTTTTAAAAAATAAATTAAATTTCACATTTTTCGAAACAAGTTTCACAGTTTGTCAATAAAAATATACAAATATGGATATCATTAGAACCAACTCGGCGAGCAGGTTCTAATGATATCCATATTTGTATGGTTTTAGAGAAACTTCTGAGATGCGTTAGGCTATGGTAGGCTGATCTGGTTAATTTTCTGGTCATTTTTTGGCGACTATTTTAGGAAAAGGGTTAAAGTTGTCCTTGGCCTCAGTAGTTCCAATAGAAGAATATATTCTAGTATATCTTGTTTGGAAAAGCTTCATGATAAATTTGAATAAATACTGATTCATTTAAGATGACAAAGTGCTTGTTAATTGAATATACTTGTTAATCAAATATTTTTCACCCAGAAAGTGGATATTTAATAAAAAGGGTTTAACTGTACTATGTCTAATAAAATTCAACCTTGGGAAATGTTGTAGTAATTTTTTTAAAGTTTTTATATGAATTCTTGACTTGGCTCTTAACATCTGAACTTTCTTAATAATTTTTTAATCCATTTTTCTCCAAATATTTTTCCATGTTTATGCATAAATTCAAAACAGATGATTGTTGGCATTAAAAGATTTTTATGAAGAATAGTTTTGGCATGTAATGTGATGAGTGATCTGAATACCTTTCTTTGTGCCTTCACACAGATACAGATCCCAATTTTGGGGAGACTCCGATTACATTACCAAATTTAATAATAAAAAAAAAGATTCAAATGATGGTCAGTCCCAGTTATTAACATTGTTATATAAAAAATTAACTAAACATTTGTTGTCATATGCATTTGGTGAAGGGGAATATCTGTCCAACGAAACTAGAAACCAAAGCACCATTATACCTGGAAATGGTGTGTGTGCTTCACTCAATAGACGGGGAGAACAGAAGTGGTGTTGATAATGCAAGGTCATATTAACTGAATGCTTATTTAAGTACAGTTTAATGGGATTGTTTCCCAATTTGAAGATATTTTTTTTTGTCACACAGTTTTCAATGTCACTGGACAATGAAACTAAAAGATTAATTCCAAAATTTATTATTATTTTTTTTGCACCATGCCTTTTCTGATAAGAGCTTGATGGACAATATATAAAAAGTATCTACTCACTATTGTTACAGAGGCAGACAGAGAGTATCTTGACTGGATTGTGAATGGGGCATAAGCTAATAAAAATTCTCTGCCCTCTTTCCTTCACATAAAGCTGTATATCTCACCTGTTAAAAAAGGAATGCAAAAGCATTGCATCTTAGATACTACTTTCATTTTTTATGAGTCAGTCTTGATTTTGCAATATTTTATTTATGAAATCACAATCTTGATCTGAGAAGGCAACTGCATTAGTGATTGGTACTACTGCATGTTATGGCAATAAAATGAAAAGAATAGGTCGCTCAAAGTTGATCTTCTGTTTCTCAGGCCATTGTTTTTAAAATTGCATGTGAGTGTACGCTTTTTTATTTTATTTTTTATTTTAGTAATTATTTCTTTGCCATTAAAAGTTCATGTTTTAGGCCCCATAATCTACAGAATAGCATGGGTGGTAGTGTATTTCGTCCCTTGCTAAAGCATTGCAAAGCCTTCTTGCACCCAAGGGACAAATTATTCAGTTTTATTAACTTAAAATATCAAACATAAACTATTTTAATTTTTATTTTTTAAAGTTTTCATTGGTTATAAAAACAGAGCGTGCGGCAGCCAAAAGGACCAAGCAGGAGGAGGACCTGAGAAACAGATTTTTAACTTTTTTTTGCCATAACTGTGAACTGTAAGGCTATTGAAAAATAGGCACCTCCCTTGTTATTGAAAAGCTGACTCATCACTCCCCTTTTTATTCACATGTAAAATAAATTTGACCAATTATATCATGTTTGACAAAGCTCACAGAGCTCTGTTAAACAAGATATAGTTGGTTAAATTTGCAGCTGCTTTATGAGAAAATTTCGTTGCTGAAAAAAATTGTTTTTTCCACATGATAGTATAAGTAGTTAAATGTCTAATTCTAACTATTTTCAGGACTGTTTTGTGAATTAACAAAAATTCCCTACAATTAAAAAATAAAAAGCCCCCACCCTGATCATAACATTCAGAGACAATTACCCAAGAAACAAGAATTTTTTTTAATAAGCCTAACTATGAAAGTTTTTTTTTTCCTTGTTCATGGCTTATTCATTTTTGTAGGAAAAGGTGTTGTTCCAACTGGTATAAGCTGTGCTTATAATGAATTCTACTGCAAACCCCTTGGTCAGTGCCTACCAGTTGCTTGGAAATGTGATGGCATTGTGGACTGTCCTGATGGTACTGATGAACCAGCCACATGTCCAACACACAAAGGACCAATTACAGCAGGTAAAATATAAAGTAAACAAATTTATGTAGAAAACCTTCACAGAGTTATACATTTTCAAGTTTGTTCCCATACTTTCAGAGACTCCTGGGATTCATTAGAAAGATCATTAAATGTTCTTATGATGTTTCATGAAACTTGTTATAAATCTGTGACTCTTCACTTTTTTCAATCCATAACCCCAAGAGACTAATTCTAATTTGTATAGCCCTACAAAATGTGCCACAACTTTCAGTTGTGGGGAAAGCCCCAGAGAACAGTCAGAATATCTGACAGTTCTTTTTAGTCAATCTTGGTTACCTTTTCAGGTAAAACGAGAAAATAAAATACTTCAATGATAATTATCAGACATGTTAACTCTCCCGGAATGCCCGGGAAAATCCCGAAATTTCAGTGAAGTTCCCGGCCTCCTGGGCGGGAATCAGTGTTGGACCAAAAATCCCGGAAAACAATAGTCGAATATATTTTTATACTGTACCAATGACCCAGACTTAGCTGGTGCTAACTCTAACAAAACCAGGGCCAAACACAAATTTTGCCCCCCAATCCCCAAAATTTGCATCCAAAACAAAAAGAAATCATGTCCTATAGGACCTCCATACTACGCCCCCACTGCGCATGCGCAGTGTCAAGGACGTCCCGAAATTGGCGCCAATTATCATTCTCTGTTTGGCCCTTCATCAGTCAACATCTCACTGATCTTTGTGCTTGTAAATCTCAGTTTAAAGGATGCCAGACACGTAATTTTTGGAGAAATGGTGATTCTAAGGAGGATATAGAAGGAGGAGAGGAAAAAGAAGTGACAAAAAATAATCAGGGCTGTACTTAAAATTTTTTGATGAAATTATGTTAAGTTGCCTATTTTCGAGGCATGGGCCTCTTGTTGTCATTCTTGCTAAATGTTGCACTGCTTATTCAGTGTTTCCTCTCCCCTAGCCTTCTAAGTCCCCCCTTGCAATTCTCCCATGCTTTTGGCATATTTTTGAGAAAGTTCATTTCTAAAATTTTCCTGGGAGAGTTGCTTGGATACAGAATGTTTTCTGTTATTTTCCCCATAGTTACGTTTTCACCCATGGGTGTATAAACGTTGTGTTCTGCATCTTCCATCTGATGTTCTGCAGATTCTCCCCTGGGAGTCTCTGTCTTGCATCAGATAGAGTGTAATTTTGATGACTGATTTCGGGCCAGTTTTTTCAGTGCCTGGAGTCATGTTTTCTGGTGTTTTACACTGTTTGTTTACATTGGCAACAGCCTTTTTTGAGGGGGGCTGTTTGCCTTTGGTGTAGTTTATCTCACTATAAGATACATTTATATTATCCGTAAGTGTCTCATTAATTATTTAATATAAATTTAAAATTTTTGACCACACTTTGCCATCGGATCCATCGGGGCTCAACTTTACTTTTCAGCAACTTGGGCTTCGCTGAAAAAATATTTTTTCAAAATTATTTTGATTTGCAATTGGTTTTTCATTTATTAATGGATCATGTTATTATGTATCTTTGTGTCAGGGGTTTGTGCGAGTAACTAGGACTTGTTGTTGACTTTTCACAATGAAAGGATATTGTTCAAATTGTAATGGGAAGAAATCTTCCTCTGACTTTCATGATCATTGTATTAATTGTAGTCAGTGTTCTCGCACTAATCCCTGTTCTATATGTCAATATTGGGATGACAAACATTGGAAACGTGTGTCACGGTATGTTGTTTCTGGAGAAAGGGCTATGCCGGCTCTTTCTCCGCAAGGTCACTCTACTCTCTCAGTTTCTATTTCAGATGAACAAGAACAGGGTGATGTTTCCATGTTATCTTCTACAAGTGCGCTTCCGTCGTCACAAATGAATTCAGAGCTAGCGGCAAAAGTGCTCATGGAGATTAGACAAATGTCGTCCGCTAGCTCACCCGGTGTAGCGTCCATTCACCGAATGGTTCGGCAGCCGGGTTCGTCCGATGCGGTCCAGGAGGAAATTTTGGGTGATGCGAGCACTATAAACATACAATGTGCACACCCAGTGACAGCGGATAGTAAGCGAGAACGGAGGAAGCCTTTGAGTTCGGTTCCTAGCTCGTCCAGGTCCAGCCGGGCCGCGAGCGAGAGAGGCCCCTCTCTCGTACAACAACATCTGGGACCAGATGTTGTGGTACAAAATGTGTCGCAAGCGGAGCATACGTCCGTCGCTCGGGACGCTCCGTTGTATAGGCAGTCTGCGGAGACTGCTAAGGCTTCTTCTCGTCAGCGCACACGACCGCACCTTGGCTGCGTGACCGCCAATATCTTACCAGCTTCGCCGATCAAGGATTCTTCGGCGACCAGGTCACACCATCCGGCAGCCAGGGATTCGAGACCGATGGACTCCGGACGTTCGCATAGAAAAAGTATGCGGGAGCCATCTGATGCGGAGCTGCCCTCGGCGAAGCAGCGAAAGACTGCGCCTCCGCAGGTCTCGACGCCGGACATTCTTGTGCAGATAGCACAGCTTATCGCAGCATCCCAGCAGCCGACAGAAACGGTGTCGGATCGAGAATTATCCGACGGCGCTGGGTCGGTACGCTCCGCCGAAGCATCGGGGGCGGACGACCGGGAGCATCATGAGGTCCGACCGGATGGTGAAAGGGATACGGATGATTTGGAGCTATCCCTTTCGGAACAACATAAAGCTGCCGTGGACTTCATCCGGCACTTTCTCCCTCAAGTTGTTCCGTCAGGCCAGACTGCTGCGGTTCCGGACAAGAGGATTATAGCGGCATTGGACTCTGAATTTTTTGAGCGGTTCAGGGACATCGCTTCCGAGTTTCCGTCGCAGTCCAATAATGTTGCAAGAACATTTGAATTATTGAACGACGCTATATTTAAACTTGCTTCCAAGACGGGGAAAGCAGGTTTCTTGTCCGCCAATACTCTCAACCTGCCTTTCATTAATGCAAGGAATAAATTCGACACGGCAGGACAGGGTATCCCGAGAGTTCCTCTGCGTATGGACGACGAGGCGGAAGACTTAGAGCTATCATTACCGTCGTCGGCTTCTATTCCAACCGCGGTGTTGGAAACAGCTATTTCGTCTAACAGAGCCAATTTAGATGCCTTATCTTACGCAGATCACCTTACTAAGGCGTTATCACTGCGCCTTCAAGGGAAAGAGTTTCAGGATATTCAATCCTCTTTAAGACTTCTTTCAAGGGCAGTAGCTTATTCCACGTGTAACTCCGCCCTTTCAGTGGCAAACCTGGAGTTGGTTAGACGTGACGCAGCCCTAGTTACATCCACACTCGTGGATACTAAGGTGAAGAACTCTCTTAGAGTCGCTTCGGTTTCCGGAGAACTTCTCTTTGACGGCAAGCTTTCTGCTATTTATGATAAAATTACAAAGAAAGCTTCGGATTCTCTGTTGTTCAAATCTGCTTCTAAGAAGTCGGATACAGCAGACAAGAATAAGACAGGCACTTCTGGGTCTAATGCGCCCAAGAGAGGTTCCTATAGAGGTTCCGGTGCGTCCTCTTGGTCTTATTTAAGAGACCGTCAGGGTAGCGACTCTCGTTCGGGACGTCCTTCGGGCCGGGACAACCGGTCGGACGCCTCGAGGTCGACGGGGCGAGGTGCGGGTCGTGGAGGACGTGGTTTCTCCTACCGCAGGCCTCGCAGGTCCAGGAGGTGATGGCTTAAACCTCTATCGCGTACCGGTTGGCGGAAGGTTGTCGAGCTTTTCACAAGAATGGGCGTCGATTACGGACGACCCTTGGGTGAGAGGAGTGACTTCGGAAGGTCTAAAGATATCCTTCAAACGAAAGCCTCCATTAACTCGAAGTCCAAAGTGGACTCAACTTCCGTCAAATCCGCAAATCCTCTTTTAATGAAGAACGCGGTAGAGGTCGTAGAAAACCAGGAGACTCCGGGATTCTACAGCCATCTGTTTCTGGTTCCGAAACCAGACGGCTCGTTCCCTCCAGTCATAGATTTGAGCTGGATAAACAAGCTGATCATCGCTCCGAAATTTTATATGGAGACGATTCAGTCGGTCAGAGCGAGTATTCAGGTGAACGATTATGCAACAAGCATAGATCTCAAAGATGCGTACTTTCACGTCATGGTACATCCGACATTCCGAAAGTATTTACGCTTCGCAGTCCTAGGAGTGGTGTATCAATTCCGGGCGATGTGCTTCGGATTGAATCTAGCACCCTGGGCTTTCACTCGGGTAATGAACTCGGTAATGATCTATTTCCGAGCTCATTCGTCTGCGTAACGTCGGCCTACCTGGACGACATTCTTCAGAGGTACGGCAACGAGTTAACGCTTCAGAACGATGTTCAGAATCTACTTCTATTGCTCCGACGTCTCGGTTTTATAGTAAACGAGGAGAAGTCGGATCTGGTGCCGTCCAAGTCATTCTCTCATCTGGGAATGAGCTTCCAGGCGCACAACAATCTCGTTCGTCTGCCGTTAACCAGAGTGAAATTAGTCAGTTGTTACACTCGCTATTGTCTGCACGCAGACAAAGTCACAGCGAGAGAATTTATGAGACTGATAGGTCTGTGCGGAGCCGCTGCGGATCTCATTCCGATGGGCGGTTACGCACACGTCCTCTCCAAATTTTCTTGACTCAGAATTGGAGTGTGAAAATTCATTCGCTCGATGTAGACGTTCTCTTGTCAGATCAAGTGAAACAAGAGATTCAGACTTGGGCAAACATTCAGTGGTTAACTCAGGGAGTTCCGCTGCAGTTGCCGGATCCGAGTTTTACCATTATGACGGATGCCAGTCAAACAGGTTGGGGTGCATCATTAATCCCAACGGATTCGAGATGCCAGGGTCTTTGGGATCCACAATTCCTGTGCAAGCACATAAACATCAAGGAAATGATGTCAATTTGGCTTGCGTTACGTCATTGGATGGACATTATTCACAATGCTCATGTCCAAATCCTATCCGACAATACGACAGTAGTGGCGTATATACGGAATCAGGGAGGCACTCATTCAGTTCCGTTGTTCAATCTAACGGAAAGAATCCTTCTGTGTGCGCTAGAACATCAGGTTCTTCTTTCGGTCCGTCACATACCGGGTCGTCTGAATGTGCTAGCAGACTCCCTTTCACGAAAGGGTCGCTTGTTGCCGTCGGAGTGGACTCTCAACAAACAAGTATTCAATCAGATTTGCTACCAATGGGAACGGCCAATGATAGACTTATTTGCGACACATCTCAACAATCAGTTGCAGACGTATGTGTCTCCGTGTCCGGATCCAAGAGCATTTGCAGTAGACGCTCTGTCGATCCCTTGGGACGGAATGATAGGATATGCGTATCCTCCAGCGCCGTTAATTCAACAAGTATTGCTAAAGATAAAACAATCTCAATGCAAGATTCTGTTGGTAGCATCTCTGTCGCCACAGAGACCGTGGATAAATCTACTCAGGTGTCTGTTGTGGGACCTACCGCGAAAGCTTCCTCCACGGGAGGATCTTCTTTCGCAAGGGAAATCGCGCCAACTGCATCACAACCCGCAAGGTCTCAACCTTCACGTTTTTCCGTTGTGCGGTCCTTCTTGCATGGCAAGCACTTTACAGGATGAGCAGTGGACGCGATTTCTAACTGTAGGAGGACCTCCTCTTCGCTAAACTATGCAGCTAAGTGGAAGGTTTTTCGTCGTTGGTGTAGGGATCATTCTGTAGATATATTCGATCCCTCTATACCAGACATTGCAAACTTTCTAGTATACTTGTTTGACGAAATCAAACTGCAGCCTGTTACTATTAAGGGTTATAGGTCTATGTTATCTGATACCTATGCACATCATGATAGTTTACAAATTGGATCTAATGTCTCTTTATCTAAGTTGGTTAGAAACTTCTCGATAAATAGACCCAGAACTCTTAGATTAATTCCTAAATGGAATTTAGCTTGGGTTCTTCTTAAATTGAAGGAAAAGCCATTTGAACCTCTTGGGACAGTAGATTTCAAATTCTTATCTTATAAGACAGCTTTTCTCTTAGCTTTCTCTTAAGCTAGAAGAGTCAGTGAGCTTCATGCACTGTCGGTGGATGATTCTCACTATCGTAGTGTCGGGAACACTATCACCTTCACTACTAATGTGGGTTTTTTAGCTAAGAATCAGGCTCCTAATAAATATCCGGAACCTATTGTTATTAAGGCTCTTCCGTCTTCAGACGGGCGTAGGCCTTTACTCTGTCCTGTTAGAGCGTTACGTATCTATAAACAGAGATCTCAGTTTATCAGAAAGGGACGGAAACGTTTCTTTCTGTCTTTGATGCCTAATAGAAAGGACATTTCGGTCCATTCTATTGCTAGATGGATTCAATTAACTATCCGTACTGCTTATGAGAGTTTATCTTCTTCTCAGCAGTCTGTGCTTAAGATTTCCGCTCATGAAGTAAGAGCTCTTGCTACTTCTTGGGCTTATGCTAATAGTGTTGCTATTACAGGTTTAATGAAGGCTGCTTATTGGTCTCAGCATCCACATTCACAAATTTTTATCTCAGAAATATTGAGTCCATTTCTGGAGACCTGCATTGTTTAGGTCCGTTATCTGTTGCTCAGAATGTCGTCCACTAAACAGTTGCAACTATAGTTATGCAGGCTTTCTGTTCCCGCATGACTCCGTCCGGCTGCCCTCTTCGCTCTGGGCTATTTGACCCAGGGCAAGGGGAAGGGGGGGGGGGGGGGGGGTGTTCCCTTAGGTCACCTGCTTTATAGTGAAAAGCAAGGGAATGCCTCCTCCAAGTCAGTATTTCTGAGTCGCTTCCGGGATGGTTTTAAAGTGTAATATTAATGTTAAAATTCATTCATGTCTTATTTTTAAAGTGTAGCTCGGTGTGAAGCATTTGTATATGTCAAGTGTCAAACGGGCTTTAATATACAATACTCGGACACTTTTAAATGACTATAAAGAGTCTCAATTCTCTGGACTACTTTATTTATTGGCTTACTTTAAAAATAATTAGTATAAGGGTTATACTGGATGTTAATAGAGAACATGAATATTATTGTGCTCAATTATTAAGGGTATTGTATCTTTCTAATTTAATATTAAATAAGAAAGATACATGTAAAGCCTAATACTCCTTTTCTCCTTAAGGGGTTACCTCTTTATTATATAGTTGAGCTTATTGGATTTTCCTCTATGTCCTAGGCCCTCCAGCCTGTTTACTATTCAGCTAAGTCTGGGTCATTGGTACAGTATAAAAATGTTAAAAAATTTATAGTAATTTATATATTTTTTATACTTATCAATGACCCAGACGGGGATGGCCCTCCCAGGAGTTGGGAACTCTTGCCTCCCCGCTGAGTACATAGCGCTGACCAGGCACTGCCAGTAAGAATGATAATTGGCGCCAATTTCGGGATGTCCTTGACACTGCGCATGCGCAGTGGGGGCGTAGTATGGAGGTCCTATAGGACATGATTTCTTTTTGTTTTGGATGCAAATTTTGGGGATTGGGGGGCAAAATTTGTGTTTGGCCCTGATTTTGTTAGAGTTAGCACCAGCTAAGTCTGGGTCATTGGTAAGTATAAAAAATATATAAATTACTATAAATTTTTTAACTTCTTCCCCATTGTAACTTATGTAAAATGTTCAGAGTCAAATCACATGCATTTCAAACTCTGGTAAAAACTCACAAAGTAGTAAAATATGGATTTAAGTTAAATTTATTTAAGAAAAGGGTATTTTATGATATATATTTCAACTGTGTTCATGTTTATTTCTGTTTTTTCTTCGTAATCGGAGATTTATGATCAATGAGCGAGTGTCGAAGTGAAAATATGTGACTTACTTTCAAAAAATTGAAAACTCCCCCTTCATTTAAATGCAGTTTTTTGGTAAATAAAATAGATGAAAAGGAAATAAATGATATATATTTATTTATTCATAGAATATCTTTAATTCTCACCCCTTTTCCAAATCAAAACGTAAACACCTTGACCTCAACTATTTAACACAGTTTAAAAATAGGTTAAAGTCACTTAGGATGTCGAAAAATTATGACTGCATATTTATACACAATGGACTTATTTTCTTACACAACATTTATTCTGTTGTTCTGACTGCAGAACTGTTAACTGTTGGCCGTCTGTACCCAGAAAATTTCGAATGGAATTAAAAAAACAAAAAATGCTTCAATGATGAAAAGAATGGTTTTGTGCGGGGCATAAATGTCCACAAATGCATGAAGGATTTTGCTAAAGATACTTTCCAAGTACTATTCTTCTTGAAGTAACTGAACATCAGGACATCTTTTCCTGTTAACATTTCCAGACTTGGTTAATTATTAGCTAAGTAGACTTAGATAAAAGCAAACCACATGTGGTGGTGCTTTGTGGGTGGGTGGGTCATGAAGAAGAGGATGGCAGGGTCAAATCAATTATTATGCCCCCGACTTGGTTGGAGGGAGTATCTAGTGGAGAGCTGCGTATGTTCGTACATTCATGCGTAATGCAAATGTGTCCATCCAACATATTTGCTGCTCTAGCACGGTCATTATTTGTTGGATTCAAATAATTTTTGCCATGCTTATCCGTCAACATGGGGGAATGGATCCTACAGCAGAATTAACATCTTTGCATAAACATTTACAGAGTTATTTTCTCCTGTTTAACTTAGGTGATTATTATTGAAAAATGTGTCCGTCCAACATATTTGCTGCTCTAGCTCTGTCATCATAAGTTGAATTCAAATAATTTTTACCATGCTTGTTCTTCAGCATGGGGGAACGGATCTTACAGTAGAATTAATATCTTCGCATGAGCGTTTACAGTGTTATTTACCCTTGTTTAACTTAGGGGATGATTGAAAAATGTGTCCATCCAACATATTTGCTGCTCTAGCTCTGTCATCATACGTTGGATTGAAATAATTTTTGCCATGCTTGTTTATATTAGTACAGATTGCTGCAGGCACATGTCATGCTTTTGATGGTATAATGCTATCCATGGTTTTGCAGGAGGGGGCATATGCCACGCTTCGCGTTGCTCTTGTTTTATGATTTTTATACGCCCGTTTTGAAAAAACGGTCGTATTATGGTATACCGCTGTCCGGTCACATGTCGTACGATAACTCAAGAACGCTTTGAGAGATTTTCATGATTTTTGGATAGGTGGTGTATATCGATAGAGGGAAGCTCCCTTTCGTTTAGCATCGCCGTTCTATTAGTCATTCCAGAGTTATGGGACTTTATTACTTAGAAAATTGTTGATTTTTTACACGTACGATAACTCGAGAAAGCTATGAGAGATTTTCGTGATTTTGGGGTAGGTGGTGTATATCGATGGAGGGAAGCTCCTTTTCATTTAGTGTCGCCGTTCGATTAGTCATTCCAGAGTTATGGGACTTTATTACTTAGAAAATTGTTGATTTTTTACACGTCGTACGATAACTCGAGAACGCTTCGAGAGATTTTCACGATTTTTTGGTAGGTGGTTTATGTTGATGGAGGGAAGCTCCCTTTCGTTTAGTGTCACTGTTCGATTAGTCATTCCAGAGTTATGGGACTTTATTACTTAGAAAATTGTTGATTATTTATACGGTGTACGATAACTCGAGAACGCTTCGAGAGATTTTCACGATTTTTTGGTAGGTGGTTTATGTTGATGGAAGGAAGCTTCCTTTTTGGTTGTTGTCGCCATTCGATTAGTCATTCCAGAGTTATGGGACTTTATTTTTCACATGTCGAACAATAACTTGAAAATGCTTAGAGCAATTTTCATGATTTTTTGGTTGCAAGTATATGTTGATAGAAGGAATCTCCCTTTCAATTTGTGTCGCTATCTGATTTGTCATTCCAGAGTTATGGGACTTTATTCATCAAAATATAGGCAATTTTCCACATGTTGGACTTTGAGCAATTTTCATGATTTTTTGGTGGCAAGTATATGTAACCTGACAAGTACACATGTTTTCTCATATTGTGTGGTTCCCTCTTGTAATTAATAATGGGCGTATCATGCGCTCATGCCACAGCTGTTTATTTAACAGCATAAATGCATCAGCATAATTGACAACTAGATCTGGATATAACCCGGTGTTAATAGGGGTCCATGAGCTGAAAATTCGCAAGTTTTTTCTTTTGTTTTGTCCCCGCATGAATTTTTCCTTGATATCCATCCCATTTCCCTGAAAATCACCTTCAGGTTCCCTGAAAAATTATTCTGGAGGTTAACATGCCTGTAATTATATTATGTCTTGCTTGTCATGCATAGCAGGGTAATCTATCTCCAATCAACTATCTCCAGTCATTCACAGCAAATACATTTCTAATTACTGTGACCATAGTCTGTTTGGGTAATTAACCTTGGAAACCAAAGATAAGTTCCTGCATTGAGATCTAAGCTGATTGTTCTCTTTTTATTGTCACTGATAGGTAATTACTATGGGCTAAGTTTTAAAGCGATGCTAACACCATGGTGGTTAGAGGTATCCCTTTTCTCTTGATGGGCCATTAATTGGCATTTTTCCTGTTGAACCTCTGTGTTTTCAGCCATCAAATATATGTATAGTAAATATTAAAGTTGTTTTCCAAATTGATAGCAATTGATGTGTGAAAAAATTTCATGTATGAATTTTCTCAATTTTTCCTGCTATGGTTTTAATTAAAATTGGTTAGGAAGACTATGTTTATGAATGTTTGCTTTTTCATTTTTTTACACCCATTTGTAAAAACGGTTGTATTAAGTAAATGGTCTATCTATCCGTCTGTCTGTCCATCCGTCCGTCCATCCATCCATGCATCCATCTGTCTATCTTGCCATCCGTCCATCCATCTGTCTGTCTGTCTGTCTGTCTGTCTGTCTGTCTGTCTGTCTGTCTGTCTGTCTGTCTGTCTGTCTGTCTGTCTGTCTGTCTGTCTGTCTGTCTGTCTGTCTGTCTGTCTGTCTGTCTGTCTGTCTGACTGTCTGTCTGTCTGTCTGTCTGTCAGTAAACAATTGATTTTTGGCCGATAACTTGAGTTTGGATTATTTGATCTCAAACAAAGTTGGTATGTATATTATCCATCTAGCAATACAGGCCTAGTTTGATTATGGGTTCTTTTATTTATTTTTACCTGAGTTACATCCCTTTTTCAACTTATGATTAGACCCTCGATTAACATTTTTGGTTTCCACCCAATAACTCCAGTTTGAATTATTTGATCTTAATCAAAGTTAGTATGTGTATTACCCAGCTAGTAATACAGGCCAAGTTCAAATGTATGTTCTGTCCAATTATTTTTACATGATTTATGGTCCTTTTTCAACTTAGAATTCAACAGTCTATTAACATTTTTGGTTTCCACCTGATAACTCCAGTTTGGATTATTAGATCTCATGGGGGCATGATGACTCCATGTACTTAGGCATACTGCACGTCAGTGGTGCACATGTCTTCAACCGCAGTAACCCTGCTTGAGCGGAGCTTGAACAGAGTTAGAATGTTGAGGAGCTGACAGTTGCTCATCGATGCTTGGTGGTTCTCTCCGGGTACTCTGGCTTCCTCCACTCGTAAAACTGGCCTGATTAGCCATTGTGCATAAGTATGTGACCTTAAACTCCAATAAATAATTAAATATATTAGATCTCAACCGAAGTTGGTACAGTTCAAAATAGCTAATGGGCATTTTTAGCCATGCCTGGCAGTGCTCTTGTTTTAATATCCGATCAGCACCCTGCTCTCCTCCAAGGTTCTTCCAACAGTGTGTAAATTAAGAGCATGTCTTCTTTATCAAAAAAAACTTTTCCTAATTTTGCTGTGTCCTTCAGGGTATCTTCTAACAGTGTGTAAATGAAGAGCATGTCTTCTTTATAAAAAAAAAAAAAAATTCCCAATTTTGCTGTAGTTTTTTGAACCACAGAGTTGATGTTATCATTAATGGGAATGAGATTGACACTCTGCATATGTACAGGTCATTTATTGTCTCCCCTACCCCTCCCCCATCCTCACCCCCACCCCAACCCCCACCCCCCCCCCCCCCAAAAAAAAATAAGTATGTTCCACACTACAATAACTTTACTGTTTATGTTCATGGGAATGAGATTGACGCTCTGCATATGTACAGGTCATTTATTGTCTCCCCTACCCCTCCCCCATCCTCACCCCCAACCCCAACCCCCCCCCCCCCCAAAAAAAAAAAAAAAATGAATAAGTATGTTCCACACTACAATAACTTTACTGTTTATTTATTTACAGTTTCACATGTACAAACAACACCTCGACTGAACACTTGTGGCATTGGGAACTTTACATGTGGAAATGGGAAGTGTATATATGCATTGTATAAATGTGATGGGGTGAATGACTGCAATGACAACTCAGATGAGGCAAACTGTCGTAAGTACATCAGATAAGCTTAATTATTTTTGCACTCTGTGGGGAATGTAATAAACAATATCAATAAAAAGAATTTCACCCTGCCATTTGGTTGCAGTAAAAAGGGTTTGTTCAGGTCCTTAAATGACAAAAAGAAAAAAACAAAATTGTAACATTTTACAACCGAAATTTCAGTCCCTTGAAAGTGCTTGAAAATATAATATCCTTGAAAAAAGGCAATGGAAAGTCATTGAAAAATGTAAATGCGTAATTACTTGGCTTCTTTCAGTTAACCTTTCACCTGACAAATTGAGCACAACCACTGTAGTTAAGCAGTTGAGTAAAAAAGTCATATTTTTATACTGTACCAATGACCAAGACTTAGCTGGTGCAAACTCTTAAAATTCTAGGGCCAAACACACATTTTGCCCCCCCTCCCCAATCCCCCAAATTTGCATCAAAATCCAAAAAATCAATGTCCTATGTGGTCCTGCATACTTCTGTCCACTGCGCATGCACAGTGTCAACAAAGTACCGAAATTGGTGCCAAATCTTCATTCTTTGTTTGGCCCTTCAATCAGTAACATCTCACTGATATCTGTGCTTATAATCTCAGTTAAAATGATGCTAGACACAAAATCATGAAAGAAATGGTGGATCTAAGGATGAAATAAGAGGATGAGAGGAAAAAAAAGTGGAAGGATGTGTTCAGGGCTGTAACTTATAATTTTTATGCAAAATATTTCATGTTCCCTTATTTCAGGGCATGGTCCTGATGCTTACAATCTTGTAATGAAATTTCCAAGGTTTGTTCAGTGTTTTCTCTCTCCCTTTCCTTTATACCTCCCTTGCTATTCTCCCATGCTTTTGGCATAATTTTTAGTCGAGTTGTGACGAAGTCAAACTCGACTTATAGTTTGGTGAATGGCGGGCGGGCGGGCGTAAACAATTGGTTTCCGGATGATAACTTGATAGTGGTTCAACTCACATTCATTAAACTTCATACGTAGGTTGGTCTTGGGGGGAGGAAGAACCCTATTGATTTTGGACATGCTACGTCGAAGGTCAAGGTCACAGTGACCTTGAACATAGTAAATCTTAAACAATTGGTTTCCGGATGATAACTTGATAATGGTTCAACTCACATTCATGAAACTTCATAGGTAGATTGGCCTTGGTGAGGGGAAGAACCCTATTGATTTTGGACTCGCTCTGTCAAAGGTCAAGGTCAACATGACCTTGAACATAGTAAATCGTAACAATTCCTTTCCGGATGATAACTTGATAGTAGTTCAACCTACATTCATGAAACTTCATAGGTGGGTTGGCCTTGGTGCGAGGAAGAACTCTATTGATCTTGGACTCACCAGGTCAAAGGTCAAGGTCACAGTGACCTTTAACATAGTATATCGCAACAATTGGTTTCCGGATGATAACTTGATAGTGGTTCAACCTAGAGTCATGAAACTTCATAGGTGTGTTGGCCTTGGTGCGAGGAAGAACCCTATTGATCTTGGACTCACCAGGTCAAAGGTCAAGGTCACAGTGACCTTGAACATAGTATATCGCAACAATTGGTTTCCGGATGATAACTTGATAGTGGTTCAACCTAGAGTCATGAAACTTTACAGGCGTATTGGCCTTGGTGCGAGGAAGAACCCTATTGATGTTGGACTCACCAGGTCAAAGGTCAAGGTCACAGTGACCTTGAACATAGTATATTGCAACAATTGGTTTCCGGATGAGAACTTGATAGTGGTTCAACCTAGAGTCATGAAACTTCATAGGTGTGTTGGCCTTGGTGCGAGGAACTGTTGTCACAACTCGATATTGGATCGGTGATCCTGAGCGGCATTTTTGTAATTTTTTTTACTCAAATTTCTTGGGAGTTTTTAGCTTGGTAACAGAATGTTTATTCTGTTTTTCCCCATGGTTACGTCCTCACCCTAGGGGCGGTTAGGCGTTTTGGTTATGCATCTACCATCCGATGTACTGCAGTTGCTTCTCTGGAAGATTCTGTCTTACATCGAATAGTGTTTAAAATTGGTTACTGATTTCGGGCCATATTTTCAGTGCCTGGAGTCTTGTTTCCAGTTTTTATTCACTCTTGTTCACATTGACAACGGTTACTTCTGACAGTGATTACTTGTCTTCTATTTAGTTCTGTTCATAGTCAGATACATTAATATTGTCTGTAAGTGTAGCATTAATTTTTAGATATGTTTTAAAAAATTTTGTCCACACTTAGGCTTTTTGGGGGATCCATTTGGGCTCATCGTTCCCATTGGGAACTTGGGCTCATCTTGAAAAATTTTCGAGAAAATTTTCCTTTTGAATTATTTTTCGAAATGTTTGTAATGGATTATATTATTATTATGTATCTTTGTTTTCAAGGGTTAGTGCGAGTACAATGACTGTTTAATATTTTTTCAGAATGAAAGAATATTTTTTGATTTGTAAATCAAGGAAGTCCTCATTGTATTTGCTGTAGTCAGTGTACTCACACTAATTCTTGCTCAGTGTGTGCCAGTTCGGATGACAAACATTGGAGACCTGTGTCACGGTATATTATTAGTGGTGCGAGGTCCATGCCGGTCCTCTCGCCACAGGGTCACTCTAGTTTTCTCAGTCTCTTTTTCAGAGGAACAACAGGATGATGTTTCCGTGATGTCTTCAAAAGTGTGCTTCCGTCTCAATAAAGAGCTAGCGGCTAAGTGATCAAAGAAATGCGGCAAGTGCCTAAGAGGTCCCTAGTAGGATCGGCGGTCACATGTCACCCGCTAGCTCCCCCGGAGAAGCAATCATTCATGAAATGGTTGTGACACCGGGCTCATCCGTTGCAGTCCAGGAGAGGAGAAGGAGTGTTGCGAGCACTATAATCTCGGATCACGCACACCCGGCGACGTCGGATTGGAGGATGGAACCAAGGAAGCCAGTCAGTCCGGTAGCTAGCTCACCCAGGTCTACCCGGACCGTGAGCGAGAGAGGCCCCCTCTCTCTAATAACAACATCTGGGCCCAGATGTTGTTGTACGTACGTTGTCAGTCGGAGCATATGTCCACTTCTCCTGCTCGGGACGCTCTGTTGCATAGACAGTCCGGTGCGGCTAGTCTAATGGCTTCCTCATCCACACATCAGCACACACGACCACACCTTGGCTACGTGACCGCAGATATCCAGCCTGCTTTGCCGACCAGGGATTCCATGTCGACCAGGTCATGCCATCCGCTAGCCAAGGACACAAGGCCTTTCCAGTCGGGACATTCGCATAAGAAGTATGCAGGAATTAGCATCGCAGGAGCTTCCAGCGGCTAAATTACGTAAGACCGCAGCTCCACAAGCCTCCGTGACGGACTTGCTATCACAGATAGCGCAACTCTTCGCAGCATCCCAGCGCCATCAGAAACTTTTTCAGAACAGGAACTGTCTGAGGAAGCTGGGTCGGTTCACTCCCCTGCAGAGTCAGTAAGGGACGACCAAGATTCTCATGTGGTCCAGTCGGATGGTGAAAGGGAATCAGTGGAGCTGGAATTTTCCCTTTCCGAACAACATAAGGTGGGCGTAGATTTCATCCGGCAACACCTTCCAGAAGTTGTTCCTCCGGACCAAAATGCTGCGTTACCTGATAAGAGACCGATAGCATCACTGGACACAGACTTTTTCGGCCGGAATAGGGACATTGCACCTGAGTTTCCGACCCAATCCAGAAATGTCACGCGGACATTTGATCTTCTTATTGACGCTATATTCAAGCTAGCCTCTAAGACTGGCAAATCCAGTTTCTTATTGTCTCATGCTCTACAGCTGCCTTTCATCTATAATAGAAATGGATTTGAAACGGCAGGACAGGGCGTGCCAAGAGTTGCTCTGCGTTTAGACGACCAGGCAGAAGACTTGGAGTTGTAGTTGCCGGCGTCTATGTCGATTCATTCCAGTACACTGGAGACGACAATCTCATCTAACAGAATCAGTTGAGATGCATTATCTTACGCAGATCACCTTACCAGAGCATTATCACTACGTCTCAAAGGAAAAGAATTCCAGGATGTTCATACTTCCTTGAGAGTTCTTTCGAGGGCCATAGAATATTCTACGTACAACTCCGCCCTTTCAGTGGCAAATCTGGAGTTACTTAAACATGATGCTGCCCTGACTGCATCCACAAGAGTGGATAGTAAGGTGAAAAACTCTCTTCGAGTCACTCCGGTCGTCAGAGAGCTTCTCTTCGACGGTAAGCTTTCTATAATCTATCAACAGATTACTTAGAAAGCTTCAGACTCTCTGCCTTTTAAATCCGCTTCGCGAAGGGTGGATTCAGCAGAGAGGCATAAGGCAGGCACTTCTGTGGCGAGTACGTCCAAGGGAAGTTCCTATAGAGGATCTAAATAAACCTCTACATCTTACTTTAGAGACCATCAGAGTAGCGACTCAGGTAGGGGTCGTAATGCTGGCCGAAACAACCGGTCAGACACCCCAAGGTTGACTGGGCACAGTGCAGGTCGTGGAGGATGTAGTTTTTCCTCTCGCAAGTCCGGGAGGTGATGGTCTAAACCTCTATTGCGTTCCAGTGGACAGAAGACTGTCGAGATTCTTATCCAATTGGTTGTCAATTACGGACAAACCATGGGTGCAGGGGGTTATTTCCGAAGGTCTAAAACGGTCCTTCAAGGAAAAACTCTATTAACTCGAAGTCCATGTTGGACTCAGCTTCCGGCAAACCTTCAGAAGAGAGATTCGCTTCTATCAGAAGTCCAATCTCTTCTGGAGAAGAACGCGACACAGGTCGTAGAAAACCAGGAATTTCCAGGTTTCTACAGTCACCTGTTCCTGGTTCCAAAACCAGACGGCTCATTTCGTCCAGTTATAGATCTGAGCTGGATAAACAAGCTGATCGTGGCTCCGAAACTTATATGGAGACAATCCGATCGGTCAGAGCGAGCATTCGAGTGAACGATTATGCTGCGAGCATAGATCTCAAGGATGCGTACTTTCACGTCATGGTATAAACAGCATTCAGAAAATATCTTTGCTTTGCTGTCCTAGGAATCGTTTATCAGTTCCGAGCTATGTACTTTGGTCTGTATCTAGCGATCTGGGTTTTCACTCGAATAATGAACTTGGTAATGACTCATTTCCGAGCTCATTCGTCTACGCTAACGTCGGCCTACTTGGACGACATACTTCAGAGGTTCGGCAACAAGTTAACGCTTCAGAACGATGTTCAAAGTCTGCTTCAACTGCTCCGACAAATCGGTTTCATAGTAAACAAAAAGAGGTTGTATCTAGTGCCGTCCAAGTCATTCACCCACGTGGGAATGAGCTTCGAGACGTTTAACAATCTCGTTCGTCTGCCGATAACCAGAGCGAAATTAGTCAGTTGTTACACTCGTTTTTGTCTTCACTCAGATGTAGTAACAGCGAGTGTATTCATTCGACTGATAGGTTTGTGCGGAGTCGCCGCGGATCTTATTCCGATAGGGCGACTACGCACTCATCCACTCCTGATATTTTTTACTCAGAATTGTAGTGTGAAGTTTCATTTGCTCATCACAAACATCATCTTGTTGAATCAAGTGAAACAAGAGATTCAGACTTCGGCAGATATTCAGTGGTTAACTCAGGGAGTACCACTGCAACTGCCAGATCCGATTTTTTCGATATTGACGGATGCAAGTCAAACAGGTTGGGGCACAACTTTGAGCCCAACAGATTTGAGGTGCCAGGTTCTTTGGGATCCGTAGTTCCTAAACAAGCACATAAACATCAAAGAGATGATGTCAATTTGGCTTGCGTTACGTCATTGGATGAACATTATTCAGAATTCGCATGTTCAAATTCTGTCCGACAAATCGACAGTAGTAGCGTATGTTCTGAACCAGGGAGGCACTCATTCCATTCCGTTGTTCAACTTAACAGAAAGAATCCTTCTGTTTGTCCTAGAGCATCAAGTTCTTCTGTCGGTCCGTCATATTCCGGGTCGTCTGAGCATTATAGTGGACTCCGTTTCTCGGAAAGGTCGTATGTTGCTGTCAGAATGGACTCTCAAGAAACGGGTATTCAATCAGATTGCTACCAATGGGATCGTCCTATGATAGACTTATTTGCGACGTATCTCAACAATCAGTTGTAGAGGTATGTGGCGCCATGCCCAGATCCTTGAGCATTTGCAGTAGACGCCCTCTCGATCTCTAGGGACGGAATGATTGGATACGCTTATCCTCCAGCTCCATTGGTTCAACAGATATTGCTAAATCAAGCAATCTCACTGCAGGATTCTGTTGGTAGCATCTCTGTCACCCCAAAGAACATGGATAAATCTACTCAGGTGTCTGTTGTGGGACATTCCGTGGAGGCTACCTCCACGGGAGGACCTTCTTTCGCAGAGGAATCGTGCACACTGCATCACAACCCGTAAGGTCTCAACCTTCATGTATTTCTGTTGTACGGTCCTTCATGCACGGCAAGCATTTACAGGACGAGCAGTGGATGAAATTTCTAACTGTAGGAGGATCTCCTCTTTGATAAATTATGCTGCTAAGTGGAAGGTTTTCTCTCAATGGTGTAGGGATCATTCTGTTGATATTTATGATCCCTCCATTCCAGACATTGCTAATTTTCTAATCTACTTGTTTGACGAGATCAAACGGCAGCCAGTTGCTATTGAGGGTTATAGGTCCATGCTATCGGATACCTATGATCATCATGATAGCTTACAGATTGGATCTAATGTCTCTTTATCTAAGTTAGTGAAAAACTTTTCGATAAATAGACCTAGAACCCTTAGGTTAATTCCTAAGTGGAATTTAGCTTGGGTTCTTCTGAAGCTAAAAGAAGTGCCATTTGAGCCTCTTGATGCAGTCAACTTCAAATACTTATCTTAGACAGCTTTTCTCTTAGCCTGCTCTTCTGCTAGAAGACTTTGTGAGCTTCATGCATTATCTGTTGATGATTCTCACTATCGTAGTGTTGGTAATATTATTACATTGACTACTAATGTTGGATTTTTGGCTAAGAATCAGGCTCCTAATAAGGACCCTGAACCTATTGTTATTAAGGCCCTTCCATCTTCAGACGGTCATAGGACTTTGCTTTGTCCAGTCAGAGCTACGCGTATTTACTAACGTAGATCGGAGTTTATCAGAAAGGGACGTAAGCGTTCCTTTCTGTCTCTGCTGCCTATAGAAAGGACATTACGGTCCATTCTATTGCAAGGAGGCTCAATTAACTATCCGTACTGCTTATGAAAAATTATTTTCAACTCAGCAGTCTGTGCTTAAGATTTCAGTGCATGAAGTAAGAGTGCTGTCTACATCTTGGGCTTATGCTAATAGTGTTGCTATTACCGATTTGATGAAGGCTGCATATTGGTCTCAGCCTTTCACGTTCACAAATTTTTATCTTAGAAATATTGAGTCCATTTCTGGCAACCTGCGTTGTTTAGGTCTATTATCTGTTGCTCAGAATGTCATCTACTAAACAGTTGCAACTATAGTTATGCAGGCTCTCTGTTCTGGCAGTGACTCTGTCCTGCCGCCCTCTTCGCTCTGGGGTATTTGACCCAGAGCAAGGGGAGGGGGGAGGGATGGTGTTCCCTTATATCACCTGCTTTATAGTGAAAAGCAAGGGAATACCTCCTCTGGAGTCAGTAATTCCGAGTCGGTGCCGGGATGGTTTTAAAGTGTAAAGCTAATTTCATTTATGTAATATTTTTAAAGTGTAGCTCGGTGTGAAGCATTTGTATATGTCACGTGTCATATGAGCGTTTATATACAATCCTCGGACACTTTTAAATGAGTATAAAGAGTCTCATTCTCTGGACTATCTTTATTTATTGGCTTTTCTTTAATTAGTATAATGAGTTATACTGGATGTTAATAGAGACCATTGATGTTATTGTGCTCAATTACGGAATGGTTTTGTGTCCTTCTTTTTTGATATAAACAAGAAAGATACATGTAAAGCCTGTTCTCCTTTACTCCTTGAGGGAATAATTCTGTTACATGTAATTGAGTCTATTGGATTTTCCTTTATGTCCTAGGCCCTCCAGCCTTTTTACTATTCAGCTAAGTCTGGGTCATTGGTACAGTATAAAAATGTTAAAAAATTTATAGTAATTTATATATTTTTTATACTTACCATTGACCCAGATGGGGATGGCCCTCCCATGAGTTGGGAACTCATACCTCCCCGCTGATTACATATTGCTTACCAGGCACTGGTTGTAAGAATGAAGATTTGGCGCCAATTTCGGTACTTCCTTGACACTGTGCATGCACAGTGGACAAAAGTATGGAGGACCACATAGGACATTGAATTTTTGGATTTTGATGCAAATTCTGGGGATTGGGGGGCAAAATTTGTGTTTGGCCCTAGAATTTTAAGAGTTAGCACCAGCTAAGTCTGGGTCATTGGTAAGTATAAAAAATATATAAATTACCATAAATTTTTTAACTTTTCTTTAATTTTCAACAAAACTCTATCATGTGACCCCTAATGGGAGTGAGCTAGTCAAGGTCATTTCAATGTGGGGGTCACATGATTTGGGTTTGTTGTAATTTCTTGGGAAATTTTTTTTTTTAAATTAAAGTAACAAATTTTGATAATGTGTGTGTTGGGTAAAGGATTAAAATGTATTCATAAGCTTTGGTATTTTTGACTTTTTTGGAGCTTTTTGTGTAAATTGTTTTTTATCCATTGTAAATATACAGAAACCTGGCAATGTTAGTTATGCAAGTTTTGGATGGGGCATACAACTTCCTGTACCCTGTCAGAATTTTATGTACCCTGAGTCATAGGGCTTGTGGTTCTGATTGATATTTTCCCGAAGGCCTGTATAGTGAATATGCCAGACTAGAAAGTTATTATAACGTTAAAACAAACACTATTTCAAAATGTTCTGATTGAAAGGGTTGTGTAAATTGAGCTAACTTCCTTCCTTACTTCCAAGTGAAAGTAACTGAGTACTTCCTCAAGTCACTCTTGAATAAAACTCAAAAGATGATGTTTGCACTTTAGTCAATTAAATATGTCCTACCAGTTTTATCTTCCAAGTTACTATTTTAATCTTAGCCTGATCTATGGTTCACAAATCTTTTTTCAGTAATATAATGGACGGCCAGGTAGTTCCAACTAGAATGCAACTGGATCGGGACAAGATCATGTCAAAAGTGTCTTTCTGCAACCCCCTCTCCGCCGTTGTATCCTACTTGTCGATAACATTGAATCTGAAAGTTATGTTATTTTATATTATGTTGTACAAGTGTGTCAAGTCCTGTTTTGAGACTTTTTGTGTGGGAAAAGTTCTACATGCTTACAAGTGTAAGATGCCCTTCTATATTTCTAAATTCTGAACACAAGACTATTTATGTGCCATGGATCGTTAAAATGAGTAAACTCATTGCATCAAAAACCATATGAGGGTATTATCAATTCACTTTATGTGTATCTCCCTTCCTATCTGTTACTAACTATGCATGTCTTACTGAGCAATATTTGTGAGTATTTAGACCACTGGCTGGTCGTCAAAAGACTTGAAAGATATCGTCCTATGCATGGCTGTGTGTACCGAAATTTGTGTTTTTATGTGTGTGTGGGAGGGGGCAGCCAGAACTCGTGGGAGGATCATTGATGATATAGTCCCGCAGCCTAGTAGGTCAGTGGGCCTGCATCGTCAGAGATCCCCCCCCCCCCCCCCCCCCCATGAATTGTTCAACCTGTCACAGCAAAACTTCTGAGCCTTATCTGTCCTTTTCCAATTTAACCTTGTCTTTATATTACTTGATGTTGTCACGCTTCTATGCAAACTAATTAGTCCCATACTCATAGTATAATACGGATTATCCACTTGCATTAATTGATAATTTAAGACTTCTATTAAGCAGAATATACCTATATTTTCATACAGATGCTACACAGTTACCTTGCACATACTTCTTACCTTCACCTTTTCCTAGTATTTTATGTTTCCTCCATCTTCATGCCTAATTATCCTACATTAACTATCTTCCACTATAACCTTCTTTTCCAAGCCAGCTTGAATCCAATTTGCTTTCCAGACAGTATCATTCTGTAACATACAATCATGATTAGTACTTACATCTGTGCACTACATTTTCGTTATCGTCGATATTTTGCACAACAGATTACATAATGGATAGGTACTTTCAACACTACAGTTTATGTTCGCATCTTGAAGCAGAAACTGTTGAAGCATCAATCTGTTTGTGTCTTAATGTACCGACTCCTGCATCTTGGTGGGGTTGAACTCCATAGAAGCTTCTCTGCCATGGCCGCTCTTTTCCTCAGAAACGTCATTGAATCAGTTACCTCATGTGTGACAGTCTACTGAAGCAACCTCGTACCTTTACAAGAGAGTGCCCATCTCAAAGATTTTGTCCATCTTGAGAGTACTAATCTCCATTTTCCTTCTCATGTTGACTTTCCTTTACATGGGTACAATTTCTTTGTTGCTGTAAGGTGACGTCAAGCCCAATCCTGGACCAATTTCTATCAACTCAACCCCTTACCAGAATACTTTGAAGATTTGGCATCTTAACCAAAGCCTAAAACCCAAATTAGGTACTGTTCAATGTGAATCCTCATCCAGTGACATCTTGGCTTTAACCGAGACATGGCTGCACAACAATGATCTCACATCTGATGTCTTACTCCATGGGTTTCACAAACCATTGCATTGTAACCGACCAACAAGGGGAGGTGGGGTTGCCATCTACATTAAAAATAATACCGGCCTTGAGGTGCTGAATATGGAGTGCATATGGTCTGAAGTATTTACGAAACACAGTAAGTCCCTATTACTATACTAGGTGTTTTTACCATCCATCTAACAGTTCCCAGGATACATGGAATTCCATATCGGCATCCATTGAAAAAGCCAAAGACACGTCACTTGTTGATTTTATCGTTATGGGTGATTTTAATGACAACCAGCTGATTCCCTCAAGAATTGGTTTTATGGCAATATGCAATTTTTTTAACCTGAGGCAGCTTGTGGATGAACCAATCTGTTTTACTGAGTCGTCGGCCACTTTGATAGATCTTTTTGCTGTGAGTGACACAGTTAATGTGAATGCCTTCAAGGTCCTAAAACTGATTATCCCGGACATGACTCGCTATCACTGCTCAGTATCAACTGATGGCAAATTTTTAAGACCATTTCCTCTCTCCTGTAAGAGAAGGGTATGGCTATATTCACAGGGTAATTATGAAGCACTCAGTAAGGCTCTCTCTAATGTTGACTGGAATTCTCTTTTTGATAACATATGTCTTGATATTATTGTTTCCAATTTCACCAACAAATTAGTCAATACAGCATCTAAATATATTCTGAACAAAATTATTACAACTGAAATGAATGCACAATGAAATTAGTCTACTAATGAGACAGAGGAAGCATCTGTATTGCATAGCCAAATGCTCCAGTCTTCCGAAAATGCTCGGGCAAATTCTAAATGTAAATGAACCGAAGTTGTTACGGCTATTAGGAAGTCCAAAGTATCGTATCTATTTAAAGTTCAGACTACACTAAATAGAAACAAAACCCCCATTTCATTGTGGTGGAAGACTCTAAAACACTTATTCTAATCTCATTTAATGTGCTCTTGAACAACTCTTACTTTCCCTTTCTGTGGAAAAAAGCAAATGTCTCCCCCATTTTTAAAAAACAGCTCTCAAAATTAGTTACTAATTATCACTCGATATCATTGATTAGTTGTGCAGGTAAACTATTTGAAAAATGTGTTTTCAAAAGCTTGTGGCAATTTCTGATTGACAACAATATCCTTAGTCAATTCCAATCAGGTTTTACACCTAGTGATTCAACTGTCCTCCAACTAACTGACATATACAATGAATTCAGTCGAGCTCTTGAGGAAGGCAAAGAAGTTAGGGTGGTCTTCTGTGATGTCAGTAAGGCTTTCGACAAAGTATGGCATGTCGATCTTATTCACAAGCTGATGAAAATTGATGTCTCGGGTGAACTCCTGTTCTTGAAATCATACCTTTTGGATAGGTCGCTACGAGTTGTGATAGGGTAGGATGCATCTGCCTGGAGAACCATCAATGCTGGTGTTCCACAATGTTCAATACTTCGACCTTTATTGTTCCTTATATATATTAATGATATACCCAAAGGCTTACTCAGTAGCATACGACTATTTGCAGATTATACTTCCCTATATCTAATTGTAGAGAATCCAGAGCAAGCTTTGAGATTAATCAACCATGACCTTGCCACAATAGAACGTTGGGCTAAGACGTGGTTGGTTGAGTTTAATCCCAGTAAAACAGAGAGTATGCTTATATGACATAAATGCAACCCCACTGCCCATTCACCTCTATTCTCAGGTGATTCACGGATATCCGAAGTCAATAATCATAAACATTTAGGAGTCATATTAAATAGCACATGTACATGGAATGACCACATTGACTATATCTGCTCTAAAGCCTGGTCCCGCTTAGACCTACTGAGGAAGCAGAAATTCAATCTTGATTGCAGTGTCCTAGAAAACCTGGAAAAAATATACTTTTTGCCTTTGTTAGGCCTCTACGCGAATACGCTGATGCCATCTGGCATAATTGTTCAGCAGCTCAAGTCGCCAAGCTAGAGAAAATACAGATCGTAACCGCAAGGATCATTACCTGGACATCTGTCAGTTGTAGTAAGTCTTTGCTTTATTCTGAAACACGTTGGGACTCTACAAGATGTCTACACATGCCGCCCTCTTATATGGCCAATAAAGTTCTGCCAATCGTCTCATCATCAAATCTAACATAACCCCAGAGTTCCTTTTTGTCGGCCTCAATTGTATCAGTCTTCTTTTATCCTGAGCGTCACAGACCAATGGAACAAGCTGCCTTTATCTGTCTGAAAGAACTCATCACTGAGCAATTTCAAGACATTCCTAAATGTTGGAAATCAGCAACCACCTGTGTTTTACAGTGGTGCGAAATCACGCACAGCCCAAATATATCACTGCAGGATGCGATTATGTTCTAGTAACCTTAATTCTCATTTATATGACAGTCATCTGTCACCTACCCCCTCCTGTCAGTTCGGGATGTGCGAGACACCAATGTACTCAAATGTCTGTAATAGTGCTATCAGCCTTCTCCCATTTACTATAAATGTATCGACACTTCTTTTGGGATCTGAATTCTTGAATAATCAGGAAAACCGTCTTGTTTTTGAAGTGTGCATGACTTCATTTTGTCAAGTGGACATTTCCATTAACTGCTGAGGATCAAATTACTATCTATGATTACTATTTTTTGGCAAATTTACTTTCATTCCTATAATCCTACTCTCCTTTCTGTTTTCTTCGCATGGATCACTGCCAAGGCTGCTTCCGTCTCACTTCTAACTAATGGTGTTTCTGCTGCTTACATATGAGTGTCTTGAATGTGAAGGCAATGTAATGTGCTTTCAAGCTGGCATCCCCTGTTTTCCATTGCTCCTCTTCTTTGTACTTTCTTTCCACCTTTTCCTTCATTCACATGCAAGGTTTAAACAATATCATGTATCGCCACCTGGTAGTTTGACTCCCCATGCTTTTCTTTCTGCGACTAGAATTACCACCAACTTTCTCATGTCGTGTATATGAGTCCATCTACTATATTATACCACTTTTTTGTGTAAATTTATGAATGAAGCCAGGAGATGACTATAGTAAGCTCCTAGCTTTCTGTTAGATCCCCCATTACATACCAACATGGACTTTTGTTAGTATACGTTATATTTTTGATATTTTTATACTGTACCAATGACCCAGACATAGCTGGTGCTAACTCTTAAAATATAGGGCCAAACACAAATTTTGCCCCCCAATCCCCAAAATTTGCATCTAAAACTAAAGAAAACATGTCCTGAAAGGCCCTCCACACCTCGCCCCCACTGCGCATGCGCAGTGTCAAGGACGTTCCGAAATTGGCGCCATTTATCATTCTAAGTTTGGCCCTTCATCAGTTAACATCTGACTGATCTTTGTGCTTTTAAATCTCAGTTTAAATGATGCCAGACACATAAATATTAGTGAAATGGTGATTCTAAGGAGGATAGAAAAGGAGGAGAGGAAAAGAATGTGTGACAGAATATTATCAGGGCTGTAACTTAAAATTTTTTAATGAAATTATGTTAAGTTACCTATTTTCAAGGCAGCAGCCATTTTGTTGTCATTCTGATTATTTAGTTACACTGTTTTTTCAAGTGTTTTTCCTCTCTCCCTGTCCTTTAAGTTCCCCCTTGCTATTCTCCCATGCTTTTGGCATAGTTTCTGTAATTATTATTACTAAAATTTCTTGGGAGTTTTAGCTTAATAACAGAATGAATTCTGTTCTTTCCCCATGTTTACGTCTTCACCTACGGGTGGTTAGGCGTTGTGTTCTGCATCTTCCATCTGATGTTCTGCAGTTTCTTCCCTGGAAGTCTCTGTTTTGCATCAGATGGTGTATTTTTGGTAACTGATTTCGGGCCTGGGTGCCTGGAGTCTTATTTTAGTGTTTTTACACTCATTGTTTACATTTACAACAGCCCTCTGTGTGAGGGGGGGATTTCTAAAAAATAATATCTTTATGTTATTTTAATCATAACTAGATACATTATTATTGTTCGTAAGTGTTGAATAAATTGTTTAAAATATTTTTAAAATTTTTGTCCACACTTAGGCTTGGGATCCATTGGGGCTCAACGTTACTTTTCAGCAACTTGGGCTGTTCTGAAAAAATATTTTTTCAAAATATTTTGATTTCAATTATTTTTTCTATATTAATGGATCATATTATTATTATGTATTTTGATTGCCAGGGGTTAGTGCGAGTACCAGGACTTGTTTTCTTTTCACATTGAAAGGATATTGATCAATTGTTTTAGGAGGAAGTCTTCCTCTGACCTTATTATCATTCTATATGTGGTCAGTGTACTCGCATTAACTCCTGTTCTGTATCGTATGATTTCGATGACAATATGGGAAGCGTATGTCACGGTATGTTGTTGGGGATTTGGACACTCCGGTCCTTTCCCCGCAGGGTCACTCTACTTTATCAATTTCTATTTCAGACGATCAAGATTAGGGTGATGTATCTGTGATGTCTTCCAACAGTGTGCCTCCGTCGTCACAATTAATGAAGGGCTAGCGGAAAAGTGCTCATGTAATACGCCAATTGCCTAAGAGGACCCTAGTAGGTTCGACGGCCTTTGACGTCCGCTAGCTCGCCCGGTGTAGCGTCCATTCACCGAATGGTTCGGCAGCCGGGTTCGTCCGTTGCGGTCTAGAAGGAATTTTGGGGTGATGCGAGCACTATAAAATTAACTTAATGCACACCCAGTGACGGCGGATCGGAGGGAGAACGGAGGAAGCCTTTTAGTCCGGTTCATAGCTCGTTCCGGTCCATCCGGACGGCAAGCGAGAGAGGCCCCTCTCTCGTTCAACAACATCTGGCCCCAGATGTTGTGGTACAAATGTGTCGTTAGCGGAGCATACGTCCGTCGCTCAGGACGCTCCGTTGTATAGGCAGTCCGCTGAGACTGCTAAGGCTTCCTCTTCTCGTCAGCGCACACGACCGCACCTTGGCTGCGTGACCGCCGATATATTACCAGCTTCGCCGATCAAGGATTCTTCGGCGACCAGGTCACACCATCCGGCAGCCAGGGATTCGAGACCGATGGACTCCGGACGTTCGCATAGGAAGTATGCGGGAGCCATCTGATGCGGAGCTGCCCTCGGCGAAGCACCGATAGACTGCGCCTCCGCAGGTCTCGACGCCGGACATTCTTGTGCACATAGCACAGCTTATCGCAGCATCCCAGCAGCCGACAGAAACGGTGTCGGATCGAGAATTATCCGACAGCGCTGGGTCGGTAGCCGGGGACTCGAGGCCTGCAGACTCCGGACGTTCGCATAGGAAGTGTGCGGGAGTCAACGTACACGGAGCTTCCAGCGGCAATGCATCGTAAGTCCGCTACTGCACAGGCCTCGGGAACGGACGTGCTTTCCTTAATAGCACAGTTTATCGCAGCATCCCAGCATCAACTGAATCTGTCACATATATTTTATCCGACGATGCTGGGTCGGGACGCTCCGCGGAAGCGGGTACGGACGTCCGAAAGTTTCATCCGGTCCGACGGGATACCGAAAGGGATTCGGTGGATTTCAAGCTTTCCCTTTCGGAGCAACATATGCTGCAATGCCGGATAAGAAACTGATAGCGTCGGTGGACTTAGAAATTTTTGGTTCGGTTCAGGGACATCGTCCCTCAGTTCCGACATAGTCCAATAATGTCACACAAACTTTCGAATTATTGAACGACGCTACATATATTATTATTTTATGCTTGCTATCCAAGCATTTCTGGTTTCTTGTTCGAAGAGTTATGGAGATGTCTTTCAAAAGTGTGCCTCTGTCGTCATAGTTAATGAAGAGTTAGCGGCAATAAGTGCTCATGGAATATGTCTATCGCTTACGGAATGACATTCGCTAGCTCACCCGGTGTAGCGTACATTCATCGAATGGTTCGGCTGCCGGGTTCGTCCGTTGCGGTCTAGGAAGGAGATTTGGGTGATGCGAGCACTTTAATTACTTTAGTACTCACCCAGTGACGGCAGATTGAGGACAGATCGGAGGAAGCCAACAACATAGGGGACCGCATGATTGTGGTTCAGTTATTTTACATTCGGAGCATATGTCCGTTGCTCGGGACGCTCCGTTATATTGACAGTCCGAGAGACTGTCTTTAATGCTTCCTCATCCTCACAGCAGGGCACACGACCGCACATTGGCTACGTGACCTCGAGTATCCGATCAGTTTCGGCATTCAGTGATTCCACAGCGAATAGGTCGCGCCATCCGGTAGCCAAGGGACACGAGGCCTATACACTCCGTTCGCTCGCATATTGGAAGTATGCACGGGGTAACGATCTCGGAGCTTCCTGCGGCAATGCATCGTAAGACCGCTGCTCCTCAGGCCTCAGTGACGGACGTGCTATCCGAGTTAGCACAGTTGTTTCGCAGCATCCCAGCAATTGACGGTTTCTCGGTCGAATCAGGAATTATCCGACGGCGCTGGGTCGGTGCGGTCCGCGGTTGCATCAAGCTACGGACGACCGAACGCTTTATAGGGTCCGACAGGATGGCGAAAGGGATTCGAAAGATTTCGAGTTTTCCCTTTAGTAGTATCGGAAGATGCCTTTCATATCTTCTGGCATTTCTTCCAGTGATTATTTTTCGGACTTCATTGCTGCGATCTGGGATAAGAGACTTATAGCGTCATTGGACTCGGATTTTTCGATCGGTTCAGGGACTTTGTCCCTGACTTACCGACGCAGTCCAATATTGTCATTACAACATGTGTTTTATTTTTCGACGCTATATATTATATATATATATACAAGCCTGCTACTAAGCATGATAGTTTAGTTTCTTGTCCGCGTGGCTCATTTCTGCCATTTTATCTTTTTTTACATATAGTTTATTTTGGCAGAGCAGGGCATACCGAGAGTTCATATGCGTCTAGACGGTGTGATTAAAGACTGCATATATTCTTTTTCGCCGTTTATGTCTTTTCCAATTTCAATGTTGGGAACGACATTATGTATAGTAGACTTAACTTAGACGCTTTATTATACGTAATCCGCCTTACTGAGGCGTTATCATTACGTCTTCAAGAAAAGATTTACGGGATATTATTCTCAATGTAATTTCTTTTGAGGGCAGTAGTTTGTTCACGTATAACTCCGCCCTTCAGTGGCTGATTGGAGTTGGTTAGACGTGATGCAGCCCTAGCTACATCCACGCGTGGATAGTAGGTTAAGAACTCTCTCAGAGTCGCTTCGTTCTCGGAGGAGCTTCTCTTCGACGGCAACTTTCCGGCAATCCATGAATTGCTTGATTTATACATTCTCTTGTCTATCTAGTGTTACAAGAGATTCAGACTGGGGCAACATTCGGTGGTTGACTCAGAGAGTGCCGCCGCAGTTGCCGGACCCTAGTGTGGCCGTTATGACGGTTGCCAGTCAAACAGATTGGGATATATACTGATCCCTACGGATTCGAAGTGCCAGGGTCTTTGGGTTCCGCAGTCTTTTAGCTATCAGTTTAACTTCCGCGGAATAATGTTTTTTAGGCTTGCTTTATGTCATTGCATGAACATTATTCAGAAACGCATGCCCAAATTCCTGTCCTTTAATTCGACAGTAGTGGCGTATCTCCGGAACCAGGGAGGCACTCTTTCGTTTCCGTTATTCAATTTAATGGAAAGAATCCGTCTGTTGGTTATAGTACACCAAGTTCAGTTTTGGTCCGTCATATTCTGGGTCGTCTGATTGTTTTATCGCACTCCCGTTCTCTTACGGGTCGCTTGTTGCTGTCAGAATGGACTCTCAACAAACAAGTATTTAATCAGATTTGCTATCTATGGGAGCGCCCAATGATGTTTTATTATGACACAGCTTGCTAATCAATTGCAGACGTATGTGTTGGCTTGTCCAGATCTCTGAGCTAATACTGTTAACGCTCTATTGATCTATAGGACGCAATGATAGGATACGCGTATCCTCCGGCGCTGTTGTTTTAGCAGGTATTGCTTAGATAAACAACCACAATACATTTCTGTTGATAGCATCTCTATCTTCACAGAGATCATGAATAATTTACTCTCTTGTCTACTGTGGATCTTAACGTGAAATCTTCCTCTATGTGAGGATCTTTTTTCACTGGGTAAATCGTGTCATCTTTATCACAACCAGCAAGGTCGCAATCTTCATGTATTCCGTTGTGTGGTCCGTATTGCATTGTAAGCACTGTACTGGACGAGCTTTGGACGCGATTTCTTACTATAGGAGATCCTCTTCTTCGCTATTCTATGCGGCTAAAGTGGAGGCTCTTCCGTCGTGGTGTAGGGATCATTATGTTCATATTGTTGATCCCTCCATACTACGCATTGCTAGTTTTTAGTATACTTGTTTCACAAGATCTACTGCAGCCTGTTGTTATTTAGGTTATAGGTTTATGTTACCTCATACCTATGCACTCTACGATAGTTTACAATTGAGTCTTTTGTCTCTTTATCTAAGTCAGTTAGTAACTTTTTGATAAATAGACTTAGAATCTTTAGATTAAATTCCTATACGGATTTTAACTTCGGTTCTTATTTAGCTAAGTAATCATTTGAGCCTCTGGAAACAGTAGTTTTCAAATTCTGACCTTTTAGACAGTAATTCTGTTGGTTTCTCTTTTACTGTAGAGTCAGTGAGTTTCATGCACTATCGATGGATGATTTTCACTTTCATAGTTTCGGAATCTATACTTCCGTTACTATTTAGGTTGGATTGTTGCATAAGAGTTAGGCTCCTATTATCCGGAACCTATTATTTTAAGGTCCTTCCGTCTTCGTATGGGCATAGGCCTATACTCTTTCCGGGTACAGTTTATGTATTTATAAACAGATATCTGTTTATTACAAGGGCGTAAGCTTCTTCTGTCTTTGATGTCTAGTAGAAGGACGTTACGCTCCATTTTATTGTTAATCGATTCTATTAACTAGCGTACTGCTTATGGTATATCATTGGCTTAGCAGTTGTGCTTAAGTTTTCGGCTCATGAAGTAAGAGTTCTTCTACTTCTTGGGCTTACATTAATAGTGTTACTATTATAGATTTTTGAAGGCTGCTCATTGCGCTCAGCCATCCATTCATGAATTTTATCTCAGAAATATCGAGTCCATTTCTGGAGGCCTCTATTGTTAGGTCTATTATCTACTGCTCAGAATGTCATTCACTAAAACAGTTGCTACTATAGCTAGGTAGGCTGTCTGTTTCGGCAGTGTCTCCGTTCGGCTGCCCTCTTCGCTCTGGGCTATTTGACCCAGGGCAAGAAAAAGGGGGGGGGGAGGGTGTTCCCTTGGGTCACCTGTTTTTACTATGAAAACAAGGGGATACCTCCTCCGGAGTTAGTAATTCTGAGCTGTTATTGGGATGGTTGTTTAGTGAGAAGTTTAAGTTTATAAAATTCATTCAAGTCTTAGTTTTTAAAGTATAGCTTTTGAATATTGCATATGTCAACGGACATGATTATGCAATTCTCACACACTTTTAGGAGTATAAGAGTCTCTATTCTCTAGACTTACTTTATTATTGGCTTACTTTAAAAATTATTAGTATAAGGATTATTGGATATTAATAGAGTACATGGATGTATGAAGCTCAATTTTTGGAAGGTGTTGTATCTTTCTAATTTATCATAAATAAGAAAGATACATGTAAGGCCTATTACTTCTTTTCCCTACAGGGGATGACTCTATTTTATTTTATTGAGCGTATTCCATCTTGCTCTATGTCCTTGGCCCTCCAGCCTTTTTACTATTCAGCTATGTCTGGGTCATTGGTACAGTATAAAAATGTTAAAAAATTTATAGTAATTTATATATTTTTTATACTTACCAATGACCCAGACGGGGATGGCCCTCCCAGGAGTTGGGAACTCTTGCCTCCCCGCTGAGTACATAGCGCTTACCAGGCACTGGTTATTAGAATGATAAATGGCGCCAATTTCGGAACGTCCTTGACACTGCGCATGCGCAGTGGGGGCGAGGTGTGGAGGGCCTTTCAGGACATGTTTTCTTTAGTTTTAGATGCAAATTTTGGGGATTGGGGGGCAAAATTTGTGTTTGGCCCTATATTTTAAGAGTTAGCACCAGCTATGTCTGGGTCATTGGTAAGTATAAAAAATATATAAATTACTATAAATTTTTTAACGTTCACTACATATACTGTTACTTTTTGGGTGTTCAATCCTGTAACATCTTGCATACTTATTGAATAAATATTGTTTAAAATAAATCTTTTCTTGTTTGCATGATTATCTACATATCAAAGCACACATAATTCTTTTTAGACATAATTGTCTGCTCGGATAATTTTCAATAATTATCTCTGTTGACAACATAGAATGTCACATGCTTTTATGTACCCTTGCATAAACCTGAACATATTTGTAGGTACTTATCACAATATGACAATTTTCTTTTCTATATGCTTTGGAGATAGGCAATATACCAAAAAACCAAACTGATATATGGGCATACCGAAAAACCGAACTGAACCAATCATTCAATACTAAAACTGTCTGAATTTTCACATATTTTTATACTGTACCAATGACCCAGACATAGCTGGTGCTAACTCTTAAAAATCTAGGGCCAAACACAAATTTTGCCCCCCAATCCCCAAAATTTGCATCTAAAACCAAAGAAATCATGTCCTGAATGGCCCTCCATACTTCGCCTCTACTGCGCATGCGCAGTGTCAAGGAGGTCCCGGAATTGGCACCATTTATCATTCTTTGTTTGGCCCTTCATCAGTTCACATCTGACTGATCTTTGTGCTTGTAAATCTCAGTTTAAATGATGCCAGACACATAAATATTAGAGAAATGGTGGATCTAAGGAGGAAATAGAAGGAGGAGAGGAAAAATGAGTGACAGAAAATAATCAGGGCTGTAACTTAAAATTTTTTAATGAAATTATGTTAAGTTACCTATTTTCGAGGCATGGGCCTGTTGTGGTCATTCTTGCTATAAAGTTACACTGCTTGTTCAGTGTTTTCCTCTGTCCCTTTCCTTTAAGTCCCCCCTTGCTATTCTCCCATGCTTTTGGCATATTTTCTGTAATATTATTACAAAAATTTCTTTGGAGTTTTAGCTGGATAACAGAATGAATTCTGTTCTTTTCCCCATGTTTACGTCCTCACCCATGGGTGTTTAGGCGTAGTGTTCTGCATCTACCATCTGATGTTCTGCAGTTTCTTCCCTGGAAGTCTCTGTTTTGCATCAGATAGTGTATTATTGGTAACTGATTTCGGGCCAGGGTTATCAGTGCCTGGAGTCATGTTTCTGGTGTTTTTACACTTCTTGTTTACATTGACAACAGCCTCTGTGGAGGGGGATTTCTTGTCTTGTGTTAGTTTAATCATAACTGGATATATTATTATTATTCGTAAGTGTTGCATTAATTTTTTAAAATATTTTAAAAATTTTTGTCCACACTTAGGCTTGGGATCCATTGGGGCTCAACGTTACTTTTCAGAAACTTGGGCTTTTCTGAAAAAAATATTTTTTCAAAAGATTCTTTTTTGATTTCAATTATTTTTTCTATGTTAATGGATCATGTTATTATGTATTTTTGTTTTCAGGGGTTGGTGCGAGTACTAGGACTTGTTTTCTTTTCACAATGAAAGGATATTGTTCAATTGTAATAAGAGGAAATCTTCCTCTGACTTTCATAATCATTGTATAAATGTAGTCAGTGTACTCGCACTAACTCCTGTTCAGTATGTGTTAATTTCGATGACAACATGGGAAGCGTGTGTCACGGTATGTTAGCGGGGAAATGGCCATGCCGGTCCTTTCTCCGCAGGGTCACTCTAGTTTATCAATCTCTATTTCAGACGAACAAGAACAGGGTGATGTATCCGTGATGTCTTCCAAAAGTGTGCCTCCGTCGTCACAATTAATGAAGAGCTAGCGGCAAAGTGCTCATGGAAATACGTCAATTGCCTAAGAGGTCCCTAGTAGGATCGACGGCCTTTGACGTCTGCTAGCTCGCCCAGTGTAGCGTCCATTCATCGAATGGTTCGGCAGCCGGGTTCGTCCGTTGCAGTCCAGAAAGGAGTTTTGGGTGATGCGAGCACTATAAATCAACCAAGTGCACACCCAGTGACGGCGGATCAGAGGAAAGAACGGAGGAAGCCTATTAGTCCGGTTCCTAGCTCGTCCAGGTCCATCCGGGCTGCGAGCGAGAGAGGCCCCTCTCTTGTACAACAACATCTGGCCCCAGATGTTGTGGTACAAAATGTTTCGCATTCGGAGCATACGTCCGCCGCTCGGGACGCTCCGTTATATAGACAGTCCGGAGAGACTGTCAATAAGGCTTCCTCATCCTCATGGCAGCACACACGACCGCACCTTGGCTACATGACCTCGGATATCCAGCCAACTTCGCCAATCAGAGAATCCACGGCGACCAGGTCACGCCATCCGGTAGCCAGGGACACGAGGCCTGTAGACTCCGGACGTTCGCATAAGAAAAGTATGCAGGAGTCAACGTACACAGAGCTTCCAGCGGCAAGCATCGTAAGACCGCTACTCCACAGGCCTCAGTGACGGACGTGCTATCCCAAATAGCACAACTTATCGCAGCATCCCAGCAACGACAGAATCTCTGTCGCATCATGTAATATCCGACGACGCTGGGTTGGTACGCTCCGCTGAAGCATCAGGTACAGACGTCCGAAAACTTCATAGGGTCCGACAGGATGGCGAAAGGGATTCGGAGGATTTCGAGCTTTCCCTTTCGGAACAACATAAGCTGCTGTACATGTCATCTGGCTTTATCTTCTAGAGGATATTTCGTCGGATCAGAATGCTGCGATGCCAGATAAGAGACTGATAGCGTCGGTGGACACAAGAATTTTTGATCAGTTCAGGGACATCGTCCCTCAGTTTCCGACACAGTCCAATAATGTCACAGGAACTTTCGAATTATTGAACGACGCTATATATATATATATGCTTGCTATTAAACAAGCAAGTCTGGTTTCTTGTTCGCAAAAGTTACCGTGATGTCTTTCAAGTGTGCCTCTGTTGTCATAGTTAAATGAAGAGCTAGCGGCAATAAGTGCTCATGGAAATATGTCAATCGCCTAAGAGGTCCCTAGTAGGATCGACGGCGTTGACATCCGCTAGCTCGCCCGGTGTAGCGTCCATTCATCGAATGGTTCGGCAGCCGGGTTAGTCCGTTGCGGTCCAGGAAGGAGATTTGGGTGATGCGAGCACTATAATTACACAAAAGTGCACACCCAGTGACGACGGATCAGAGGAGAGATCGGAGGAAGCCTATTAGTCCGGTTCCTAGCTCGTCCAGGTCCGTCCGGGCTGCGAGCGAGAGAGGTCCCTCTCTTGTATAGGGTTTAATGATTTCCCGGTTTCTTAAAAAAATCGGGACCGGGAAATTTTTCCCGTTTATATTCGGGAACCGGGAACGGAACCGGGAATAGAAGGGGTTGTTAACTTGTTACAAGTCTGTGTTTACAATAATGGAATCGGACCAAAATCGTATCGTTTTTTAATCTTAAATGAAAGACATTTCACACAAAACCTAGGTAACATTCATACAGAAAACAAACATTGAATTTGAAAGCTGTAGTTTCAACTTTCAGCTGTAAAAGTGTAAATAAACAATGTCTTTTGAATCACTGTCCAGACTGTCCAATGCTCAATACTGTAAAGTTTGTAAACTACTGTGTAGTGTTCAATGTTTATTGAGTCACCGAAATGCATCCAAATAAATCGAATGAGTAAAGTACTAGAGTGACTGTCACTATAGTACTTTACTCATTCCATTTATTTAGATGCGTTTTTACATCTTTGTGCACAATAATACTTCCTCAACAACAGCAAATTACTCAACGCTTTGTCACTTAATCTGGACCGTATTTTGGTACATATGTGCCCAGCCGTAGAAAAACTGCGCTCTGACTCTACAGATGTCGGCTTTCCCGTTATGAGGGCGTTATATAAAAAGTTCAGATTGTCCGTTCTAACTCCGTTGGTCTCATACAACTTGAATTCGTTCCCGATATTTGCATTTGTTGGTTCTGCACGTGTGGTAATAGATGTTTTACAAGCTGTATCGTCAATATAGCCCTGCAGTACATCCTCAAGTGTCGGTGCAGTTGAAGGATTTTCAGTGAGATCAGGTGATACATTGCTAACACTTGCGGGAGACTCGACGACTTCGGAAGCCTCACTCAGACTTAAGTCACTTAACCCTTTGAGGCGGATGAGCTCTGTACGGGCAAACTTTACTCTGACAGTTTTCGCACATGTCTCAAGGAATGCTGGTTCGTCCAACAAACAAAAGTTTGGGTTGTGGAGGTATTTCAAAAGAGTTACAAGGGTTTTGTCTCGTCTCTTACATAAGCGTTCCTTCAGCCTTTCGCTCAATCGCTTGCTTATGTCAGAATCTAATGAATCTAACTGTGCAAATAGAAATTTCAATATCCCCTCAGCAGAAACGAAAGTTGTGTCACGCCGGCATAAAGCTTCATTCGCCACTGTAATAGGCCTAAGTGCATTGGCGATATCTGTGACAGCCTCGACTTCAGGCTGAGTAAGACAAGATGTGCATGAAATATCTAAGAATGCCTTTAACATGCATGGTCGGAGTCTGAGATAGCGAGTGAACATAGCTTCTATTGTATTCCAACGGGTTTTCACATCGATTATGGGCTTCAACTCTTTCCCTTGATCCTGCTTCACATAAGTTTGTAAAATCTCATCAGCGCGTCCACGTCGAAACTTCTTGCAGTCACTTCTAACCTTGGTCACCAAGTCAGCAAAGTTTATTATATCCAAATTTATCAAAGTACCACATTGACTTTCTTCGACGTTGAGACCATCGTCAAATTCATCATCGGATATATCATTATCATCGTCACCCTCATTACCCGTGAGCGAAGCAGATTCCTCGTCCTCAGGCTCTGACTCACACTGTGCTGCACCAGCAGCACCACTAGTACTAGTACTACCAAAGCCTTTGTACATAACATCTGATACTGCAAGGTGAATACCATGGCTGAGACACAACACAGAGACAGTTGGCATAAGTCGACCAAATTTGACCATTACTGATGCGCCATCACTTGTACATACGGCTATATGCTCATCAACAGACAACCCAAAAGTTGAAAGGTGCTCAGTGACAGAAACAACTATAGCCTCTGCTGTAAACTTCCCAGTAATTTTGCAAAGTCCTGTATTCCAAAACTCACCGTCTTTAGCATGTATATCTATGTTCATGTACCGACGGTTCCTAACACTTGTCCATTCATCTAGTGTTATACTGAAACGTTCACCATTAGCAATTCGCTCAGATAAATCGGCCTTAATTCTAGAACGAACATCGTCTGCATGATTAGCGACCAACTGCATAACTGCTGATGGATCCCGTGGTAGTTTATGTCCCATTTTTTCGATATTTGACCGTATAAAATCACTTTTGGTTATACCGTTTATTGAAAATCCATCAAGGGCAGCTAACTTGGAAATTATTTCCTCCAATGGTTGCCTTTGTCGTACCAAAAAAGCATCAACTGACGTCTGTTTAGCAATTTTCGATGGTCCCGCACTAACACTACTATCTGTAGTCGGATGTTTGATCAACTCAATCTTGTGAACCAGACGTAAATGTTTTGCAAGACCTCCCGTGGAACCGCCGGAAAGTGTTAATGTTTTTGAGCATTTCTTGCATTCTGCCTTTGAATCAGATATTCTGTTGAAGTATTCCCAGGCGGGAGATGCATTCTGCCTCGACGCCATTGCAAATTTGCAGGAAAGTGTAATAAAGAATAAAGACAAGTAGAATCGCAGATTAATTTCAAAGTTGAAACTTGCAGACGATAAAATGTTTTTGACAAGATCACAAGAACGATAACACAAAAGTTTGACAAAACTGCATAAGCACGCTTGACTGGAAATGTATATTGTAAGATCGATAACTCTAAATGTCTATAGCTACGATTCTGGCTTTACAAGTTACAAGTTACAACTGGAGAAGATTGGAGTTATCGATCCTGCGATATATAAATTCCCCGACAGGCGCAATTTTGTTGCTCTTCTAAGTTGTAACATTACTGGCATGCTATGCATGTTACCATATAACTAAAAGTGAATTTATACGGTCAAATATCGAAAAATGGGACATAAACTACCACGGGACTGACGGGAGTGAGTCCGAGTGACGGAATCCATGGTAGTTACTAACTTACTAGTTATACGGTTGGTCGCCAATCATGCAGGTGATGTTTGTTCTAAAATCAAGGCCGATTTATTTTTCGGGTTGTTTGTTGTTGATGAGCATATAGCCGTACTGCCTATGCACAAGTGATATCGCGCCAGAAATGACTGATAACGAGTTGGAACTCGGTATACAAATAATAAAATCGTTGAATAAAGGGGTATGTGACAAACATTGACGATAGATCTGAATAAGTGAGCTTTTAATCTTATAAGAAACACAGTAAGAAGTCCGTAAAATATCGTTTTCTCATTCCCGGTTCCCGAATTTTCCCGATGGTAAAAATCCGGTTTTCGGGAACGGGAAGTAACCAATCGGGAAACGGGAATTCCCGGTCCCGAATTAAACCCTACTCTTGTACGACAACATCTGGGACCAGATGTTGTGGTACAAAACGTTTCGCATTCGGAGCATATGTCCGCCACTCGGGACGCTCCGTTATATAGACAGTCCGAGAGACTGTCAATAAGGCTTCCTCATCCTCACGGCAGCGCACATGACTGCACCTTGGCTACGTGACCACGGATATCCAGCCAGCTTCGCCAATCAGGGATTCCACAGCGAACAGGTCACGCCATCCGGTAGCCAAGGGACACGAGGCCTGTAGACTCCGGACACTCGCATAATTGAAGTATGCACGGGTCAATGTACACGGAGCTTCCAGCGGCAAAGCAACGTAAGACCGCTTCTCCACAGGCCTCAGTGACGGACGTGCTATCCAAAATAGCACAACTTATCGCAGCATCCCAGTAAACGACAGAATCTCTGTTGGATCAGGAATAATCCGACGACGCTGCGTCGGTACGCTCCGCTGAAGCATCAGGTACGGGCGACCGAGCTCTTCATAGAGTCCGACAGGATGGCGAAAGAGATTCGGAGGATTTCGAGCTTTCCCTTTCGGAACAACAGAAGCTGCCATAGATTTCTTCCGGCATTATCTTCCAGAGGTTGTTCCGTCGGACTAGAATGCTGCGATGCGGGATAAGAAACTAATAGCGTCATTGGACACAGAATTTATTTTTGATCGGTTCAGGGACATCGTCCCTGAGTTGCCGACACAGTCCAATAATGTCACAAGAACATTCGAATTATTGAACGACGCTATATATATAAGCTTGCTACCAAAACAGGCAAGGTCTGGTTTCTTGTCCGCAAATGCTCTAAATCTGCCTTTCATCAATTCAAGGAATAAATTTGTAACGGCAGGACAGGGCATACCGAGAGTTCCTCTGTGGCTAGATGACGAGGTTGAAGACTTGTAATTGTCTATATCGCCGTCTATGTCAATTCCAACCACGACGTTGGAAACGACAATAATATCTAACAGTCTTAACTTAGACGCTTTATCATACGCAGACCACTTTACTAAGGCGTTATCATTACGTCTTCAAGGGAAAGAATTCCAGGATATGATCCTCAATGAGATTTCTTTCAAGGGCAGTAGCTTTTCCACGTATAACTCCACCCTTCAGTGGCAAACCTGGAGTTGGTTAGACGTGACGCAGCCCTAGCTACATCCACGCGTGTGGATAGTAAGGTGAAGAACTCTCTCAGAGTCGCTTCGGTCTTGGTGAAGCTTCTCTTCGACGGCAACCTTTCGGCAATCTATGAATTGCTCAATATAGACGTTCTCTTGTCAATCAAGTGTAACAAGAGATTCAGACTTGGGCAGACATTCAGTGGTTGTCTCAGGGACTTCCACTGCAGTTGCCGGATCTGAGTTTTATGATTATGACGGATGCCAATCAAACAGGTTGGGGTACAACATTGATCCCAACGGATTCGAAGTGCCAGGGTCTTTGGGTTCCGCAGTTTCTAGGCAAGCACATAAACATCCAAGAATGATGTCAGTTTGGCTTGCACTATGTCATTGGATGAACATTATTCAGAAAGCGCATGTCCAAATCCTGTCCGACAATACGACAGTAGTTGCATATATCCGGAACCAGGGAGGCACTCATTCCGTTCCGTTATTGAATTTAACGGAAAGAATCCTTCTGTTTGTTCTAGAACACCAAGTTCTGCTTTCGGTCCGTCATATTCCGGGTCGTCTGAATGTATTAGTAGACTCCCTTTCACGGAAGGGTCGCTTGTTGCCGTCAGAATGGACTCTCAACAAACAGGTATTCAATCAGATTTGCTACCAATGGGAGCGGCCAATGATAGACTTATTTGTGACACAACTCAACAATCAATTGCAGACATATGTGTCACCATGTCTGGATCCCCGAGCATATGCAGTAGAAGCTCTATCGATCTCGTAGGACGAAAGGATAGGATATGCGTATCCTCCAGCGCTGTTGATTCAGCAAATATTGCTCAAGATAAACAATCTCAATACAATTCTGTTGGTAGCATCTCTGTCTCCACAGAGACCGTGGATAAATCGACTCAGGTGTCTGCTGTGGGACTTACCGCAAAAACTTCCTCCACGAGAGGATCTTCTTTCGCTGGGGAAATCGTGTCAACTTCATCACAACCTGCAAGGTCTCAACCTTCACGTATTCCGTTGTGCGGTCCTTGCACGGCAAGCATTGTACAGGACGAGCAGTGGACGCGATTTCTAACTGTAGGAGGACCTCCTCTTCGCTATACTATGCGGTTAAGTGGAAGGTCTTTCGTCATGATTGTAGGGATCATTTTGTTGATATTTTTGATCCCTCCATACCAGACATTGCAAACTTTCTAGTATACTTGTTTGATGAGATCAACTGCAGCCTGTAAATATTAAAGGTTATAGGTCTATGTTATCTGATACCTATGCACACCATGATAGTTTACAATTGAATCTAATGTCTCTTTATCTAAATTAGTTAGAAACTCTTCGATAAATAGACCTAGAAACCTTAGATTAATTCCTAAATGAATTTAGCTTGGGTTCTTCTTAACTAAAAGAAAACCATTTGAGCCTCTTGAGTCAGTAGATTTCAAATTCTGGTCTTATAAGACAGCATTTCTCTTAGCTTTCTCTTCTGCTTGAAGAGTCAGTGAGCTTCATGCACTATCGGTGGACGATTCTCACTATCGTAGTGACGGGAACACTATTACCTTTACTACTAATGTTGATTTTTTGGCTAAGAATCAGGCTCTTAATAATATCCGGAACCTATTGTTATTAAGGCCTTTCCGTCTTCAGTCGGGCACAGGCCTTTACTCTGTCCGGTTAGAGCTTTATGTATTTATAAACAAGATCTCAGTTTATCAGAAAGGGACGTAAACGCTTCTTTCTGTCTCTTATGCCTAATAGAAAGGACATTACGGTCCATTCTATGGCTTGATGGATTCAATTAACTATCCGTACTGCTTATGATAATCTATCTTCAACTCAGCGGTCTGTGCGTAAGATTTCGGCTCATTAAGTAACAGCTCTTTCTACATCTTAGGCTTATGCAAATAGTGTTGCTATTACAGATTTAATGAAGGCAGCATATTGGTCTCAGCCATCCACATTCTTGAATTTTTATCTCAGAAATATTGAGTCCATTTCTGGAGACCTGCTTTGTTTAGGTCCATTATCTGCTGCTCAGAATGTCGTTCACTAAACAGTTGCAACTATAGTTATGCAGGCTTTCTGTTCAGGCAGTGACTCCGTCCTACTGCCCTTTTCGCTCTGGGCTATTTGATCCAGGGCAAGGGGAAGGGGGGGGGGGGGGAGGGAGGGTGTTCCCTTGGGTCACCTGTTTTATAGTGAAAACAAGGGGATACTTCCTCCGGAGTCAGTAATTCTGAGTTGTTACCGGTATGGTTTTAAAGTGAAGTTAATGTTTAAAAATTCATTCATGTCATATTTTTAAAGTATAGCATTTGTATATGTCACGTGTCAAACGGGAGTTAATATTCAATCCTCGGACACTTTTAAAAAGAGTATAAAGAGTCTCAATTCTCTGGACTAGCTTTATTTATTGGCTTACTTTAAAAATAATTAGTATAAGGATTATACTGGATGTTAATAGAGAACATGAATGTTATGATGCTCAATTATGGAGGGTGTTGTGTCTTTCTAATTTATCATAAATAAGAAAGATACATGTAAAGCCTAATACTCCTTTTCTCCTCGAGGGGATGACTCTATTTTATATAGTTGAGCTTATTGGATTTTCCTCTATGTCCTAGGCCCTCCAGCCTTTTTACTATTCAGCTATGTCTGGGTTATTGGTACAGTATAAAAATCTTAAAAAATTTATAGTAATTTATATATTTTTTATACTTACCAATGACCCAGATGGGGATGGCCCTCCCAGGAGTTGGGAACTCTACCTCCCCGCTGAGTACATAACGCTGACCAGGCACTGGTTGTAAGAATGATAAATGGTGCCAATTCCGGGACCTCTTTGACACTGCGCATGCGCAGTAGAGGCGAAGTATGGAGGGCCATTCAGGACATGATTTCTTTGGTTTTAGATGCAAATTTTGGGGATTGGGGGGCAAAATTTGTGTTTGGCCCTAGATTTTTAAGAGTTAGCACCAGCTATGTCTGGGTCATTAGTAAGTATAAAAAATATATAAATTACTATAAATTTTTTAAGTTTCCTGCATTCACTATTTATAAGGCCCTGTTGAGACTTGATAGCAGTTGATGGGTTCATTTTGATGAAAGAAGTTGCTGATTTTCTTTTCAGTTTTGTTAACCCTCAGGGGTCTGAGCAATTGTCCGGAATTCTCACTAGACTACAACCTGTACATGTCCAGCTGCTTGGTGATTTCTAGCAAAGTCTTGGCTGCCTTTACAGGCATGTCGTGTACGCTGCCCATATGAACACAGAAATTAAGACCCCACTAATTACACTACGAGGTGGGGTCTCAAAACCCCACCACGTGACTTCAATTTGTCTATAATTAACTTGTGTTTTTTGCAAGTGCGGTAATCAGGTTTATTCTTCCACCAAAAATAGTTTCAGTTCATTGTTATTTAGTGGTTGTTAGGTATTGCACTTAAGTATAAATTGAATACGTATGCTCCATACATGTTTTTTGATAATAAAAAGCATTAATATGGCAGAAAAAACGATCAAAATATGGAGTTTGAATCGTGTTTTTAATCTCGCATGAATATGTCAGACTGTGTGATGGGATGTTCGGCTGACGTCGGTTTATCTTTTGATCTCTCAGTCACCGGCTCTTAATTAGATCAAATTTTTTCACAGTCAGTGAAATATTACTTTTACTTTTACTTGAAATATTAAAACGATAGTTCAGTATTTGAAAAAGTTATTGAAAGCTATTGTGACTCGGAATGTTGTTCATCAAAATCGATTCAGAACTCGAGGAATTACGAAAAAATAAATATTACACCGTACTGAAATCATGGATGTGAGTTGAAAAAAATATAACTTGACCAGTACAATATCTGGACATTTCCCCGACGGTCTTTTACCTAACTGTAGCTATTGACGGGGAGAAGAATCATGTTACCGGTACTGAATTTTGAATAAATTGTGGGTTGGGGAGGAATGGAATCCGATTTACGATTTTAAAAGTTAAGTTCAGAGTGGAATGTTAAAATGTAAATGTTGAGAGTGGAATTAACATAAATAAACTACATTAACGAAAAAGGAATGCTTGTGGTGGCCCTGGGACGTTTCAGCCCAAGACGTTTCGGAATCCGTATATTGAAGCGCCTGCATGCACTAGCAAGGAAAACTGGCCAAGATGGGGGATGGGGGGGGGGAGATGGGCAAGCAATCAATGATATAGGCCTATTTGTGCGTGTGGGTTTATGGGAGTCTGGGGCCCAATCGCCTCGTTTCGGGGAGGGGGAGGGCTATTTACTTCACCATTTAGGAGTGGTATGGATGACTGAATCTTACACTGCCAAGACACTGAAATTTTTTATGTGCTGGCTGCACGCAAAAATCAGGGGTGGCGTCAGAAAATCTCCGATAGAGGAACTAAAATCTCCTGTCTGAAAGACCTATTTTAATTTTTGGGGTTTCAAGACACGTGTGGGGGGACAAAACAAAAAAATTATAATACGAAATTTCGGGGCATGTTTGAGCTAGGGTTACGATGTATGGTGGTCTGGCTTGTCGATCGGCATGTCATTATTGGAAATAAAAAAAAATATTATTTTCTATTGATTTTATTTACATATGGTTATAATTATGATTACTGAATTAATAAAAAGTAATTGAAAATATTGATTTGTCTCTTATTTTTTCTCAAGCTTGTCATGTGCAGAGGTGTTAAAACAGGTAGTGGTTTGAAGGACAGCTCTGTGCTTTGTCGCACCACTCAAATGTCATTTCACACCTTGTGCAAGAGGTAGTTTAATCTACTGTACCTAATTAATCACTTCAATCCCGACTACTTTTATGTAGTAGCCATAGAATAATATTTTATTTAAGTGTCACATTTCAATACACATGCATAATATACATACATGGAGAGTATTTTCAAAATATTTATATGAAATCCAGCCTACCTCACATTTTCATCAGAGGTAGGTCTTTTTTTTACAGTAGTACATAAAAAACAAAAAAAAAACAACAAAAAACCCAAACCCGAAAAACCAAAACACATGCACGCACACCAAAATACACACCCTTGCGGACCCCCCCCCCCCCCCCCACACACACACACAAACACACAGAGAGTAATATGCAGACATACGCCCACATGCACTTGCGTGTAATTTCGTGTACTAATTTTCTTTCACTTTTTCTTACTCCCCCCCCCCCCCCCCCCGCCCCCTCATCACGTATATCTGTCTCTCTCTATCTCTTTCCCACTGAAGCGTACTCTCTCTTAGAATGGCACATTCGCAGATATTTTAATTCGGCATCTCCCTTATATTCACCCACGTATTTTTACATACACACAGGCTTAGCTATTTCAATTGATAATACAAATAACAACAATGTAGAGGAACGTTGAAAAATCCGCAACCCCTACAGAATTGGATGAAGGATATTTATTTCTGTATGCAAATATCTCCCGTCCACCGTCCACCCCCCCACCCCCACCCCCCCACCCCCCCCCCACCCCCCCCCCCCACCCCCCTTATGAAATAATCATTAGTTTCAGTCTCGAGTGAGATACTTTTTGGTATCCATTCAAAAACACTATATTTTCTTTTTACTATATCCTTTTTATAAGAATCTTTAATTGCGTTGCCCAACAAGAGTAAGACAGGAAAGAGGATGTGCTAGTCGAGTTGACTCAATGTCGTGAACTGGTATCACTTCGATCATTAGCCATGGGCGCTTTCGTGGCGCAGGAGGCTTTTTCGTCCCCACTTCCCACCCAAGAAAAACACGGTTCATCACGCGTTGGCCTACAGCTGTAAACAAAATGTGAAATTGGGAACTTCGCGAATATTATTTGTTTTTCTCAAGTCTGGTTTATTTATTTCCTCGATCAAATCGATCGCGCAAACACAACAGTTTAGTTTCGAAAGTGACGAGGACTTTGTACTTAACCAAATGGAACTGACTGTTCTTTTCCCAATTTACAATTTCAAACCACAGCAATAGTCGCCGTCTGCCTCCTCCAAATTCCAATTTTAATTTAAAATAAATTATCTGCTACCAGTAACAAATGCAGTTGTCTTGCCAGTTGACGTCACAAGACAGTATTTATTAATCAGCAGAGAAACTGACATGCGAAAGCAATTAAACTAATCGTTAACGCTCGTGACCACGGTGAGTCACAGTGTTTTGAAAACTGTCTTCCACTGATCAAACACTGCGGTCCACTGGAACTCCACAGAGGAGAACACACCGCGGTGGCGTTTATGTTTCAATCCACGTTGAACGTACTGCAATGTTAGTTATAAGAAACCAAATGAAGTTAAAAGATTAAAAAATGACAACTCATTTATGTAAATATCAATGTGCAAAAAACAAACTTATTTATGTTAATATCTATGTGCAGTGTATTATGTTTCTATAGTTTATTGCTCGTTAAAAGTTAGAACACTCGGCTTGAATGAAATAAAATATATCAAAGCCAATATTCCTGTTATTTTTGCTCTGTTGTCAATGAAGATAAGTAATTAATTGTACACGCCCACTCATAAATAGTTCCTCTATAAATAGGCAGCACTAATCTAAATTTAGCATCAATAACTGGGGTATTTATTGACCAGTCTCATATGGGTACTGTACACGTAATGAAGACTTATCTAGAAATCACTGCCCAAGTACTTTTGTCTATTGTCAGCAGGATATGAAGATGGCATGGTCAGAAAACATGCTGTGAGATTGCATATGCCTGAAATAGGGCTTTAAAGGTTAAAGTTTGCTTAGAACAAGTCACAAATTTACTTTAAATTTATAATTTTTCATAAAAGAATGTCACTGTTGAGCTTATTGGCAGTGGCATTTGTGGCGCTGTTGTAGATTGATACAAAAACAACTTATTCTGTATTTTCCTGATGTGATTTCCCATTTGGTACTGTCAGCAAATCTCAGTCATGTCAGATACTGAATATAAAACCGATACCGCAGTTTATTACACATCTATTCAAACAGTTGTATTTAACAGAATAGCCGCTATGACATAAATGATTCTGTATTCAGTGGGAGATGTACAAGCCAGAACGTTTTCCCAGCACCGTTCTACTAGTTCCTTTCCCATCGAGTCATTAGTTACGCTTCGAAAAGTTTCCAAATTTCGTTATACAATTATCGATCATCTGTCGCATAGTCTGAAAATGAAAAAATCCAAAGCAAAATAAAGTCAGTTCACAAAAAATTAGTTAACCAAAAATGAGATAATATTTTTTAAAAACCCAATCATTTCCAACCAGAGCATTAACCCAGTCCTGTAGCCATCGTGTTTTGTGGATCCCAATATATCTGAATTGGTCAGCTTTATTTCGGTAAATCTTTGTACATCTTGACATGCTTCGGACTTCTTTTAAAATTGTTTCTCGCAGCTGTTTTGCAAATCTGCACAAATTTGTACTTGTGCCGATTTTTTATCAATCCATTTGTTCAGTACAGCTTCAGTCAAAACAAACAGGCTCTTCACCTTTGGGTTTAAACATTGGAATTAAAATTTGTTTATTTAAATGAATTTTAATGCATGGGTTGCGTAATAAACACAGAACACGATGTGTGTTTGAATCAGTGGGTGTTTTACATAACGCGTTGGAATGGCATAGTCATATTTCGCTTGAGCCTATGGCTCTCACGAAATATGACTATGTCATTCCAACTCTTTATCTAAAACACCCACTGATTCAAACACACGTCGCATTCTGTCTATATACCGTCTTAAAAATACCAAAACCGATACCAAACTCAAAATTCCAATACCACCAATCTCCAATATGATTTTGAACCCTGAAAGTCTCTCTCAGAGTGATTCCTTAGGATCACTGTCAGGTGCAGGTTATTATCTGTCAAAAACGGAGACTATTTTTCTTGTAGTTTTCAATTTTGCAGTGCTTAGAAAATGGAATACTATCAAACAGTATTCATGATTGTTGTGGAATGACATTCCATGTGATGTCACATGACTATGGGGAGATTATCTTATTGTGTTCGGAAACACTGTTTTGGCATGAGGTTATTTAGTGAGTAAAAACTGATTTTTCAATGTTTGTTTTGCTCCATTCATATGCTTTATGTTTGTATGTATTTGCAAGTTTGGAAATAAAATATTTAAATTAACTTCCAATCTTTCAGCAAAATGTCACAGTGGCTTAAACTTGTTTGCATGTAAACCATTAGGAACATGTTTTGGAAGCGACAAGTTATGTGATAACAAACAGTATTGCCCTGATGACTCTGATGAGAGTATGTGTCATGTTAAAGGTTGGTAGATCATTTTGTTTTACTAAATTACATAGCTGTCATTAATTACATATAACTCTCAAACCTTAAACCATTTACATTATGTTCCAATAAGAGTAAAATCCTCGCCCTCTGATTGGATGAGAGCTGGTGTAGTTTTTTTTATGTTTATGGCTCCTGTAGCAAATGTTGGCGTCTGACGTCATCACAGGAAATATTTGAAATGTGTCACCTGTTTCGTAATTGCTTCATCAACGGAGTGACTAGCAAGCTGCTTCATTTTTTTTATTTTTCACACATGCAGCAGATGGTGTTCCAGCTAAAGTGTTGTTTAAATTACAAACCAATTTACGTTTTGAATTGAGATGGAATGAGTTTATCTGGTTTATTGATTTTTTATCCAGTGCCATCATGGGTACACGAGAGGTTTATTTACCAAACCTGTAATCGTTAAAAGTTGCCTTGCAGAAGTCAACTTTTAACGATCACAAGTTTAGTAAATATGCCTCTCGTGTTTCACAATGTCGGTTTTGGGCTATGGGTAGTGTCTTATTGGAACATATATGTTATTGTGATGAGTTGATGGTAACATGGTCTGAGGTTTGCGGCTCGGAGTATATGTTCAACCTCGACACTTCACGTCTCGGTTGAACATGAGCTCCGAGGCGCAAACCTCAGATCATGTTACTGTCAATTCATCACAATAATTTATAATCTTGTTTGTGAATTGAATCAGTTAACCCTTTATGTAATGAATCGAATAATGTTCAAACTGAGCAGTTGAAAATAAAATTATTTTCTCCAAAATTCAAGAAAACTACATCATATAACCCTTTATTGGTATAAGCTTGTTGAGCTTGTTCCAGTGAGGGGTTACATATGGTTTTATTGAAATTTTATGAAAAATTGGAAATAAATAAAATAATAATTAACAAATTCTGATATCGTGTGCATAGGTAAAGGGTTAATCACATATGTTTCATAGAGAAAATTCATTCCTATTGAATAGAATTTAATAATTTCCTTGCTGCATTATGGGAAAATTAAGCAGCTTGAAATGTTGACAGTTTGCAGAGGGTTAAACAACTGTTAACTGAATAAAAATTTTTATTATACATGGAAGAATTACTTGACAATCACTTGTTCCCATGACTGCAGACCCATTCAGCCTGAGTACATCCTTTCATGCTTCCTGCAGCTCATTGAATTCCTTGAAAGTCCTTGAATTTCAAATCCTCCTCCCCAAGACCTGGAAACTCCTTAAATTTTGAAATCTTCCTTGAAAACCCTGCAAAACAAGTTAAATAACAATCAGTTGAGATGCATTCTTCAGCATGAAAATTGTCCCAAACCAAGGATGTTTCATCTATTGTTATGGCAATCAGTAATGGAAAGAGAACATTTTCCTTGTAAACCTTTGAATTTCGCAACTCTGTCTCCTTGACATCCCTTGAAAATATAGTGGAACTTCCTGGAATTCATCACTCACTCACTCAAGTGCAGGAACCCTGCCTTTATTAGCATTTAATCTATTTTATCTTGTTTGACAGAGCTCCATATGCATCTGTTGAATTAATCTTTACAGCCACTGAATTTCCCATGTATGAAGACCTTTTCAGCTTCTCAGTACATATATAATAATCATTGAATCTATTCTGTCTTTGTGACAGAGCTCATGTGCATCTATTGAAGAATTACTTTGATGACATTCACATAATTCCCCACATTTATATGTCTCTTCAGCCTCAGTACATCAAACATAAGCATTTAATCTATTATATCTTGTTTGACAGAAGTCAGTGAGCATCTATAGAATACCTGCTCTTGAATTTCCAATGTTTATAGACCTCTTCAGCCTCAGTACATCCAGTATAGGTATTAAATTTATTGAATCTTGTTTGACAGATGATAACTAGAATAGAGAAAATATCATAATTCTTGTTACTTAACCCTTTGAAGATGAAAGACTGCTTTTCCAGCTGAGGAACATGGTACATCATAATTTCATTAAGTAGGGTAGTTGCTAAGTGAATATATGTGGTAGACCATTTAATATTTTCAATGTCCAGTCTTGGGGCTGCATGCAGAAAATATTAAATGGTCTACCCCCAAATAATGAACATGGACTCTTCCACTTGCAGCCTTGGAATTGGTTTGGAAGATACCACCAGTGTTCAAAGGGTTAAATACTCAAGTTAATTGAATATTTTTCACCAGCAGAGTGAGTATTTGGCTATCAATTAACAGAGTTGTACTGTATTTCAGCAGGAAGTGTGGTGGCTTATTGCTTAGAGGAATAGACTTTAAACTAACAGATTGATGGGTCAATCCTAACCTGTGCCTTCTGTTCTGTGTCCTTAGGCAAGGCACTTAATCCTGGTTCCCTATTATATGGTAGCACTGTGTACTAAGGTATAATACATTCTGATAGTGCTCTTGCTTTCAACAGCTGCTAACTCCACTTGTGCTGGGTTCATAAATTGAAGCGTCTTTACTGTTGCTCACCACTGCCCGGTGGTTCTCTCAGGGAACTCAGGCTTCCTCCACCACTAAAACTATCTGACACAATATGACACTGGTTGTTGAAAGTGTGGTTAAACCTCAATAAACAAACCAAATTTTATTACCAGATCCATTTTCTGAAATTTAGTAGTGCCTCTAGCTTTATTACAGAATTGCTATGTTTGTCTCAAAAAATCCACTCATGGATGTTTAGGTGGCAGTTCACCTTCCATAACCTCGTTTCTTATCAACCTACCCTACAATTGTTTACTACAGGCTTGCACTACAGTAGAAGTCCCTAACACAGAAAATATACTCTCTATATTGATCTTTCCCAAGGGATTTGGGAAAGAAAAGTGGTGCAAAAGCACCAAGAAAAAATAAGCCAAAACTGGGTCGAGTGCTACCGGCGCACACCCAGTAGGGGATGCTCTTCTTTTCCTAGTACAGATCCACGGCTTCCGGTACCAGAACGCAGTCAGTAACTAATGAATCATTCTTTTTTCTTCCACTGTCCTGGAATGACGTGCAGCCATTTGTATTACGAAACAATGATAATTCAACTCGATAATGGTTACATATGACTAGAATTATGGATCTGAGTATTGTATAATAACAGGACTGTGTTTTATATATTCTCGTTATTAATTTCAACCACATTTTCATTGTATTTTATATATTCTCCATGTTTGTGCGCAACATTCGTGTACTGTGCAGTTTGGACATATAATTTTTTGGTTGATACATTTGTTATCCTTTTGGATATTATTATTATTATTGGAGTGAGGTGTCAGTGGGGGCTGTATGGACAGGATTTCTCTTCTCTGTTGAGGGCAGAATTTCTGTTTTTTGGGTCCCTGTCGGCCGCCTGGGTTCGGTGTTCCCGCTGGTCCTTTATTTTCTGCCACCTTTCTCTCGTAGCTGGAGGTGTTCTTCTACTTTCTACATCTGTTGAGTTCACCTTTTTTTCTACTGCTCTCACCCCTGTTATGCCCAGGACTGTTCCTTGAGGGCAGTGCCTTTTGCCCAAGCATGTGGTGCGTTCTTGTGGCCGTCCCTCCCACATCTGTGGGGAAGGGGAACGCTGTCGTTCAGGGTCTCACGACTCGACCATGTCTGGTGAGAGTTATACCCTCTCCATGGGGGATGTGCTGTCTTTAACTGTGGTGGATACTGCGAGAGCTGTTGAGTTGTCTGGTGAAGAGATGCCTGGTTCCGGGACTGGTCCCTCTCCAGTCGGCATCTGAGGCTGTCACTAGGGTTGTGACTCCTCCTTTGGTGCCGGGCTTGGTTGCTCTCTCCACTTTTCCATCACTTTCAACAGCTCCCTGTCATATCTGCTGCTACTGCTGTTCCATCTGCAACGTCATCAGTCACTGTTTCAGCCGGCCTCGGCTTTTCCCTGCAGGTGTCTGCAGAGATGTCTGGTAGTGTAGATGTGGGATATCGGCCTCAGCCTTCCCTGACTTCAACTCGGTGAAGTCGGAAGGGGCTGCCGGCCGAACCATCTGCTTTGGTCTCTCAGCCGTCGAGCCCAGCAGCCTTCTCTTTGGATTTGGATGTTCCTGGTGGGGTCACCATGGACTCTGTTGCGTTTTCGTCCACGCACTCTGGTTCGACGGCCAGTTTTGCGGGACCGACACTTTTTGTGCAGCTTGGACCTTCTGTCCCTCAGAGGTCTGCAGTGACTCTCCTGAGTTCCCGCATTGTTGATCCTTGGGATCTGGTATACCCCTATTAGCATCTGCCTGCAGATGTTTCGGCTGCCGGCCATCACCCCACGTCGGTGTTCTGGAGGATCGTTGACCCTTCGCTTGTTCAGAGGGTCAGGAGCCACTTTGCCGGTTCGTTCCCATGTCGAACTGGCTACCACGGGCTGTGAGCTCTTTGCTCACTCAGGTTCTTTCCTAAAGCCTTCCTGTTGCCTCCAGCGAGGCCAAGGGTGGTTTTCAGGCCCCCCTCCCACGGTGCCGCCTCCCGGGATTGGAAGCCGGCCGCTTTCTGATCCCCCTGGTGTGCCTACACCATGAGAGGCATCGGCTGGTTTGCCCGTGATGGGCTATATGTCTTCCGACTCAGAGGATGGGTCAGACATACCTGACGTTGAGGGCCAACAGTCTTCTGACTTGGGGGCAGCTCTTGACTTTGTGTTGAGTTCCTTCCGGATCTCAAACTGTCGGACCAGACTACGGTGTCAGCCGGGCCGCGATCATTAGTTGTGCACCTCCAGCCTGTGGAGCAACCTGCTTCTGGGCGCCTCGACCATGCCAGTCAGTACAGGTGGTTGAAGCATTTGCAGCTTTGGACTCTAAGCTGAGTTCCAAGGCTATGAAGACTTCGTTCTTCATCAGGGCTGACACCTTTTTGCCTCCAGTGCGTTATCGTTCCTACGATTCCGCCAATCCGTCAGTCTTCCAGACTTTGACGGTCTTGGATCAGGACTCCACCTCCCTCAGGCTTTCCAAGCCCAAGTTGGCCGTTATTCCTATGGCGACTCTGGAGTCCCTGTGGGCTTATCAAGAAAGATGCTGGGCATGCTTTCTCAGATCATGTCGTCTCTGCTTTGGCTGCTTATCTGCCTCCAGATAAGTTTGACGACGTACATGCTCCTTTGCGTGTGATTTCCAAGGCGCTCATGCATCTTACTCACACGCATGCCTGTAACACTGCTAACTTGGAACTAGTTCGTGGGGGACGCTGTGTTGGAAACAAGCTGTTTCCTTCCTTCTTTGATCCGCTTCATTGGTGGGACCGCGACTTTTGCATGGTTCTGTGGCAACGATCCGGGATGATGACCTGCATCATTCCGAAGATCAGCTGCTGTTTCGCCAGCTTGATCAGCCTTCTGTTGGAGGCAGGGCCGTTCGAAGCCTAACAATCACCCCTCTGCGACGCCAAGGGCTGATCCTCCTGCTGCTGCTTCTACTTCTTACGTGGTAAGGGTAAGCGTCGGCAGACCAGAGGGAGGACTCAGGATCATTCATCTAATAGAGGAAGTGGTTTCTCTTCTCTCCGTGGCTCGAAATGAAGATCCTCACATTGATTCGTCCCAGGTTGAAGGAAGGATATCAGGGTTCGCAGACCATTGGGTCATCGTCACATCCGATCCTTGGGTGTTAGACGTTGTTCGGTCCAGGCTGCGAATATCCTTCCGGAGGCACCCCACTCTGTTGATTGTGCCTCTTCCAACACAAGTTTCTTCAGACATTTCACGCCGAGAGCTTTTGATCAAAGAGATAGACAATCTCCTGTCAAAGGGGGCGATCGAGGTCGTCAAGAACATCCATTCAGTGGGATTTTATTCCCACCTGTTCTTGGTGCCGAAGAAGGATGGCCGACTCCGACTGGTTATCGATCTGAGTATCCTGAACCAGTCTATCATTGCTCCCAAGTTCAGCATGGAGACTTTCAGGTCAGTTCACTGCTCCATTAACCAGGGAGATTCCGCTTCCAGGATCTACCTGCGAGATGCTTACTTTCAGGTTCCGATTCATCGGACATCGCGAAAGTATCTCCGGTTCACTTTTCTGTGGCGAGTTTACCAGTTCAAGGCCATGCCTTTCGGCCTCAACCTGGCTCTTTGGGCCTTCACCCGTATGATGTCGCATGTGATAGCCTTCTATCGAACACAGTCCAAGGTGACTACTTCGGCATATCTGGACGATATCCTCCAGAGGCACTCCAATGCTGCTCTTCTGGAGTCAGATGTTGGTACATTGTTGAGCTTACTCACGTCGCTAGGGTTCAAAGTCAATGAGGAGAAGTTGGACCTGGTCCCTTCTCAGTCGTTTTGTCATCTGGGGATGAACTTCCATACTCAGCTGAATACAGTGGCGGTTCTCTGGGCAAGGGCTGTGATTCTCTCAGCTTTCACCCTGACTCTGTTTCAGTCCATGTCCGCGACAGCTCAGAGTATTCTCCGGCTGCTCGGCTCTGCAGTTCGGTGACTGATCTCATTCCTCTCAGTCGGCTGCATGTCAGACCTCTCCAACACTTTCTGCTCAATCGTTGGAGGCCGAATGACGATCCTCTGGATCTGGTGCTTCAGTTACCAGACTCTCTTCATCTTTACCTTCTTCCCTGGATGGATGTTCAGTGGATTATGCAGGGAGTTCCGTTGGACTTGCCCACATCCAATCGTGTTCTGACAGCAGATGCCAGCAATCTCAGATGCCAGCAATCTCGGATGGGGTGCGACGTTGGATCCTCTAGGTCTTGCCCTTCATGGTGTATGGGACCAGGATCAAGCAGCTCTTCACATCAACCAGAAGGAGCTTCTTGCTCTTCTTCTGAGTTTCCAGCAGTGGATCACCCACATTTCAAATCGTCAGGTCCTTCTGTTGTCCGACAATTCGGCAGTGGTCGCTTACATTCGGAACCAGGGCGGCACGTACTCGGTTCCCATGTATGAATTGGCTTGGGATCTTCTACTGCTAGCTCAGGATGTCAACAGCGGAGTGGTTGTTCGTCACATTCCTGTTCGACTGAACATCCTAGCCGACTCCCTGTACCGATGGGGTAGGGTCATTTCCACTGAGTGGATGCTTCACAGGGCAGTGTTCCAGTCGTTTTAGGATCTCTGGGGTCATCCCCACATCGATCTCTTTGCGACCTATTGGAACCATCAGGTGGACATTTTTGTGTCCCCGTGTCCAGATCCTCTGACTTTCGCCGTGGATGCTCTGTCACGCTCTGTCACTCGATTGGAACGGTCTAGTCGGCTATGCCTTCCTGTCAGTTCCGATTCTGCCTCAGGTTCTGGCCAAGATCAAAACCTGCAGTTGTCGAATCTTTCTGATCACTCCCATGTCGCCTCAACGGGTGTGGATCAATCAGCTCCGCTCTCTGTTGGCAGCGGTTCCGGCACGTCTCCCTCTAAATCGCGACCTTCTTTGCCAAGGTCACCTGAGGTTTTATGTTGACCCAACTTCATTGTGCCTTCAAGCATATCTTTTGTCAGGTCCTGCCTCCTCCGTAGAAGATTTTTGAGACGAGCAGTGGAGTGCATTTCTTCTTCAAGGCGTCACTCAACTGGGTTAGCCTATGGAAGTGGAAGGTCTTCTGTCGATGGTCTGCTGATCACTCTGTTGATTATGCCAATCCTTCGATAACACAGATTGCGGAGTTTCTGGTGTATCTGTTTGATTCTCGTGGTCTCCAGTCTGTTACCATCAAAGGGTACAGGTCCATACTTTTGGAGGCCTTTTCGTATGTGGAAAAGCATCGTATCGGCAATAATCCATACCTCTCCAAGCTTATTCGGCACTTTTCTTTGAAAAGGCCTTGGATTTTGCAGCTTACCCCAAGATGGAATCTTTCATGGGAGAGGGGGGGGGGGGGGGGTGCCGTTTGAACCTTTATCCCAGGTGGATATGCGTTTTCTCACATACAAGATGGCTTTTTCCCCAGCCAGATGGGTTAGTGAGCTTCACACCCTCTCGGTTGATCTGGCCTTTTTCAGGAGCTCCGCCAACAGTGTTACTTTTACCACTGATTGCTCATTTCTTCTGGCCATGAATCAGATACCAGTAACAACTCCACCTCCTATCTGTATCAGGGCTCTTCCTTCGGCTGAGGATAATCGCCCTTTGCTCCGTCCGATTCGTGCACTTTGCATTTATCTCAACCTGATGCAATTCATTAGGAAAGGCAGGAAACGATTCTTTCTGCCTCTTATTCCTGGTCGACAGAAGGTCTCTCCTCAATCCATTTCTCGATGGATTTGTTTGCTATTCGTGCGGCTTATGCTCATCTAGGGACTGAAGATTGTATTACTAATCGTATTTCTGCCCACGAGGTGCATGCCTTGTCTACTTCCTGGGCTTATGCTAACTCTGTCAAGTTGTCGGATGTTATGCAGGCAGCCTACTGGATAAATGCTTCTACTTTCTCCACCTTCTATCTGTGTCAGTTGCAGGAGCTGTCTGAGGTACTTTTTTCTTTGGCCCCTCTTTCTTCTGCTCAGGCTGTTGTCTACCCTAGCCATTAGGCTTCAAGGTCAATTCCAGCCCTGTACTGTTTTACTGTCCTTTCTGTCTGTGTGTCACACAGTGCCATACGCCTCATCTCTCATTGTCTTTTACTAATGTTTGTGATGTTATGGTTTGATAGGCCTTGGGAACTCTTCTGTCCACAGTTCCAGTGCAGTCGGTTTATGTGGCGGTTGGTTATGTGATTCCCTCCTATTGTCTATTCAGCCTGTAGTAAACAATTGTAGGGTAGGTTGATAATAAATCTAAATGTTATAGTAAATTTCCTTTCTTATTATACCTACCACAATTGTTCACATGGAGGCTCTTCCATCTTCTTATTCGGGTAAGAATCCTTCCTCCCCACTGATCACATAACTCCAATGTTGGTGGATTCAAAAGAATGATTCATTAGTTACTGACTGCACACTGGTACCAGAAGCTGTGGATCTGTACTAGGAGAAGAGTCAGTTTTGGCTTATTTTTTCTTGGTGCTTTTGCACCACTTTTCTTTCCCAAATCCCTTGGGAAAGATCAAAACAGAGAGTATATTTTCCGAGTTAGGGACTTCCACTTTAGTGCAAGCCTATAGTAAACAATTGTATGGTAGGTTGATAAGAAATAGTCCCTTTACTGTTAGAGTGCTACATTATTTGTGGTCATGAGCCTTTGATCCAATTGCCTTTGCCTTGTTGCAATTTATCAAAGATTGCACACAGGCACTATTCAATAAACTGTAACAAGGCAAATCAAAGAGAAAACACAGTTCTGCTTCTTGAGAAAATATTTATCACATCAACAGAATATGAAGCCTTTTAATTGTGTTACCAGCACTTGCATATTTTCCGAGTTAGGGACTTCCACTGTATTATCTATTTTTTTTCCAGTTTGTCCTAAAAACTATTGTGTCAATGGTGGAAACTGTAGCAGTGTGACAGGAAGTTTAGGATTCAACTGCAGGTAAATTATACACCATTTCATTGAACACTGTTTGAAAGGACATCTCGGTAAACACCTCAGAACACAAAACACTTGCATTATCTGTAAAGACCTTGTGTGAAACCTTAAGTTATCTTTTGGTTTCTACAACATAACTTTGCTACCTTTTTGGCAAAGGGATTTGAAATTTGATAGTTTTTAATATGACTTCAAACCTTGGTTACTTTTGAATTTATGCACAATGATTTCATTTTTGGGGGTAAATCAGTTCGAATTTTAACAGTTTTTCTTATGTTCAGAAATTGAAGACAAAGCTGCATTTTCACAGTCCTATAATCATCACCCTTGATGGTGCAAGAGCATTATCTTTTGGCTTCTGCATGACAACTTTTGGTTCTCTTGGTGTATTGAATTGAATTTGAAGTCTCTCCCCACCCCCCAATAAAAAAAACATAAAATAGGATTGCAAAAGGAAGAAGACCTGGTTCAATTTTTAACCTTTTCTTTCCTGTAAAATAGTAGTTATGGCCCTTGATTGTGCAAATTCTTCATTTTGTGGAGATTTTCACACATGTTTGAGAGGTTTGGGGGGAAAAAATTATCTGAAATTTCAGACTTTCCGTTGTCATTACTAAAGGAAGACCAAGTTCTGTTTTCAGATGTTGATGTGAGTTATGTTGTATTTATGGCCTATAATTGTGCAAAAATATTTGGAAGCCTCTGCACAGTGTGTGCAGGCAGGAGTGTTAGTGTCTTATGGATATGTTCAGTCTAGTTTCATCCATTTCCACCAAAAACCTACTTGTAATCTCTCATTGGGACAATCTTGTCAAGCTTTTTCCAATGAAGGGTCAGAAGCTAAGTTTTTGAGACAAAAAATGAAATTTTTCAGTTATTTAAACACATTTTTTGTACATGTCATCCATTGATTGAGTTAGTTTAAAAGTTAACTTTCTTCTGTGAAAACACAAATTGTTTTAACTCTTTTCCTTAAATAGTTTAAAAATATATATCTGTTATATATTTCCAACATAATTTAAACTTCATTTTTAGGCCTAAAAAGTTAATTTGTTTCTCAGGCCCTCCTCTATGGTCCTTTTGACAGCCGCATGCTCTCTTTTTATAACCAATGCAAACTTTAAAAAAAATTAAAATTAAAGTAAAAATTAAATAGTTTATGTCTAATATTTTACCCAAATTAATAAAATTGATAAATTTGTCCCTTGAAATGCTTTAGCATTGCAAATGGTCCAGGCACATTAGACATAAAAATGAGAAAGTAAGGAAAAAAATCGGAGAAAGCTGATTTTTTTATATGTTTCCGGGACACACATTGCGGATAAAGTGTGAAAAGTCCCCACGAATCCGAGTTGAGCTTTTTTAGTTATAGCGTTTTTTGGATGAAAAAAAAAATTTAAAAAAAAATTCGACCCAGCTCCATATTTCTCATTCTTATTCGCCTTAGTAGGGTGAGAATCATAAATATCGTGCTGAATTATATTGAGAATACATATCCCCAACAGAAAATGCCAACTTTGTACCAATCCTCACACTCAATGGTGAAATATTCGAAAATGTACAAAATTACGAAAAAAAATTTATTGTTTTCATACACACAACGGTACACAACGTCCATTAAATCAAATCTACGACTACTTTGGGAGTTAAATTATATATCAAAAACTGCAGAAAAGCAGTGGCTTTATAATGATATATAACAATAGTCATTTATTCCATAATGAACTGGTGAAACGTGTGAAATATTAACCATACCCCCTAAACTCAAATTCAAACGGCATCGACTTTTCTCATTCAAATACCGTATTATAGCATCATTGTTTCAATTTCCATGTTCGATTAAATCACATAATGTGGTGTTCGCCTACACTCAAGATGCATTGGCATGTAATGTGTGCACGCCCTTACACGAACTGCTCCAGAATGCGTCCGTAGGACGCACAGGAAAGCTTTGGGTACAATACTATGAGCAAATAGGTCTTCTCCAGTTGTTCTTGAGAGCAGAGCGCACAGGCGACTGGGAACTCCACACATATTGTGTTCGCAATATGATTCCAGTATTTCACGCAGGTGGTCATTTTGCATACGCAAAAAGTTCTCATCTCTATTTGCAGCAGATGAATGAGCTAACAGAAATAATGCAACAGGATGATTTGAAGTTGTTCACTGAGAAAGGTTACTTTACCATAAGGCGCTCAGATAAATTCTGGGAAGGGATATATTCTGATCAGACCATAGAGCAGTGTTTAATGAGAATGTTCAAGCTCCCTGGTGGTCTCACACATGGCAGGGGAATAACCGATAGCACTGTTGCGAAATGGGTACATGGACTACCTCTTTGCCTTCCGATATGTAATGCTCTCGAAAATTTTGTTCATGTTCACATGGTCATGGCGAACAACAACGGGATATCCGTCAAAGTTCACAATTGACTGATGCCAATGATATCACCAAATTATTGAACTGGCTCAGAGTGCATTCCCCCTTTCAGAATAGAGATCCACTACAATTAGTCTCTATAGCGACCGGGCTTGTGGCCGACGAAACTGTGAACTGTGACCAAGTTCGCAAAATTGGTGAATGTTGCGTATCGAATGTTGCAAGCAAAACGTTCAACAGCATCAAACTACGATGTGTTGACACTGTGAAGTCTTTCGCATCGATGGCAAATAGCATCAAAGTCCGTGGAAGTAAGGTAGTGATTGACCCCCACAATTCTGTTCAACCGCATCACATGTGTTATTCAGTCACAAGCAGAGATGGAAGAGTATCTCAAATATGAACTCGCCCCGAAACCACCAGCATTGTTTGATTCTGCTGGAATGAGGAAGACACAGAAAAGCACGCTCGGTAAGATCCTCAAAACATACGGTTCCGAGCAAACTAAAATCCCAGAACATTCTCTATTTGTTGTAGATGGTGGATTTTTATTGAGGGCAGTTGTATGGCCTAAACAGTCGTCATATAAGGACATATGTACATCATATTCCAATTATCTAGTGAGACATTTTGGGGCGAACGTCGTGGTTGTTTTTGATGGTTATGCTTGTACAATGTCAACAAAGGGCATGGAACAAGCCCGTAGATCTAAAGACAGGTATTCCATTGATATCAATATCTCACCCGAGTTACCAGCCACCACACCCCAATCCGATTTCCTTGCAAATGCCAAGAACAAAACCCAACTGATCGATCTTCTAATGCAGGAGCTATCTGCTATCAATATTCAGTCCAAGCAGGCCGAGGCTGATGCTGATGTACTGATAGCCGAAACTGCACTTGACATCGCTCAAGATGACAACAATGTTGTCGTTGTGGGAACAGACACAGACTTGTTAGTCATTCTTACCTCTCGAGTTCAACCGGGATGTAATATTCACATGATGTATTCCATTACCCCAAACTTACTAGTTTCAGTTAGTGAAATAGCAACCAAAATGGGTGACCATAGAAGCAACCTCCTTGTAGCACATTCTGTAAGTGGTTGTGACACTACTTCTGCACTCTTTCGAGTTGGTAAGAAGAAAGTATTCAGTACAATTGTCTCCGATGTTACTAGCGACTCACAACAGTATGTCAACACAATTTTGGCGGATGACAGTACACCAAGTGCAGTAGCCGTTGCCGGGGAACAACTTCTCCTGATCTTATACGGGAATAAAACTGTTTCCTCTCTCGACCAATATAGATATGTCACTTACAAGCGTTATGTAGCAAAATCTAAACTGAATAAACCCATCGACCTAGCCTCACTCCCACCAAGCAGCGATGCTGCACAACAACATGTCTACAGATGTTATCTCCAGGTCCAACAATGGCTGGGCACTTCGCTTCCTCCGACGGATTGGGGGTGGTCGCTAGACAATGGACTTCTTGTACCGACTGCAGCCACAAAGCCATGTGCCCCCGATAACCTACTGAATCTGATCAGTTGTGGTTGCAAGAGTGCTTGTACAAAAAGGTGTGGGTGTAAGAAGGCAGGACTCTCTTGCTCAGGTTTGTGTAATTGCAGTTCGGATTCTTGTAACAACCACAGAAACACTGTCCTGTCGGAAATTTCTGAGTTCGATGAATAATATGTATATAGGTCATGTCATTTCTGTATATAGCGTTGATAATAGTCAATGTAACTTAATCCATGTTGATTGATTTGTACATTCTGTAAATATTATTTATTGATTTTTGTACATTCTGTAAATATTATTTATTGATCTAATGCTGCCAGACACAGACGTGACTGTTCGGTCCCAAGCCCGAAAATAGTTGAGTTCTCATGCTGACGAAATCCGTTAGGAAAATCGTCATTTTTTGCGTAAATCCGATACTTTTTTGTGAATTTTCAATAATTTTTCGCAGAAATTGTCACAGAATGCACATTTTCCTCTAGGTAAATGTATATTAGACATTATGTAGCTCGAAATACGCGTAAACAAAAAATACAGTTGGATCAATTCGAGGTTACAAAGTTCGTGCGATTTTTTTTTATTTTTTTCAAACGCGTTTTCGAAAAAAGGCTGTAGAAAAAAAAGCTCAACTGGGATTTTAGGGGACTTTTGTCTAATCGTTCAGTGACATGTACTCGACATTCCCTGAAAAAATCAGCTTTCTCCAATTTGTTTCCCTAGTGAAACCTAATGTTCTTGGGCTAAAAGCCTTCTTGCAATGAAGGGACGAAATACACCACCACCAATGATATTCTGCAGATTATGAGGCCTAAAACATAAAACAAACCAAGAACATGAACTTTTGATTGCAAAGAAATAATTACAAAAATAAATGAAAGTGCCAATGACACTGTAGCTTAACTTGAAAGTGTGTTGATGAAAAGGATAATGTTCAGTGTTTATGAAAGGATTATGAAATAAGACAAGAATTGTGATTATTGGGAATATGTTAATTTCTGTGCCCTGTATGCTATGTTTTCAATAAAAATAATTTGAGGTGTAGACTGTACTAAAGAATTGAGGGGTGGGTTAATGTGGCCCTCACAGTTAATGTATGTCAACGAAAGTTACTAAGTTACTGTGAAATTATACCAAAATGAGTCATCCTATCAAGTTACAACGAAATCCCTTCATAAATACGGTCTGTAGACCGTGCTAAAGGTTTTCGGGCTTCAGGCCTCTAGAAATCACGGTGGATCGATCGCAACCAAAAGGGGACGTCCTCATCTGGACATCATACAGTGTCATCCTACCAAGTTACATTGAAATCCCTCCATATTAAATATGACCTGTAGATTGTGCTAAAAGTTTTTGGGTTTCAGGCTTGGGCAGCCATCACGGTTGACAGATCATGACCATAAGGGGACATTCTCATCTAGATATTATACAGAGTCATCCTACCAAGTTACCATGAAATGCCTTCAAAAATACGAGCTGTAGTCTGTGCTAAAGGTTTTTGGAGTTTTGGGCTCGGGCAGCCATCATGGCTGAATGATCGCAACCAAAAGGGGACGTTCTCGTCTAGACATTATCTGGAGTCATCCTACCATGTTATGATGAAATCCCTTCATAAATATGACCTGTAGACTGTGCTAAAAGTTTTCGGGCTTCGGGCCCTGTAGCCATCACAGTTGACCAATCGCGACCAAAAAGGGACGTTCTCATCTAGACATTGTATGGAGTCATCCTTCCAAGTTACAATGAAATCCCTCCATAAATACGGCCTGTAGACTATGCTAAAGGTTGTCTGGTTTTGGGCTCGGGCAGTCGTCATGGTTGACAGATTGTGACCAAATGGGGAGTTTTCATCTAGACATCATTCAGAGTCATCCTACCAAGTTACAATGAAATCCCTCCATATTAAATATGACCTGTAGATTGTGCTAAAAGTTTTGGGGTTTTGAGCCTGGGCAGCCATCACAGTTGACGGATCATGAACAAAAAAGGACGTTCTCATCTAGATATTATACAGAGTAATCCTACCAAGTTACCATGAAATCCCTTCATAAATACAACCTGTATGTAGACTGTACTAGAGGTTTTGGGGGTTTTGGGCTTGGGCCGCCACCACGGTTGCCTGATCATGACCAAAAGGGGACGTTCTCATCTAGACATGACCTCAAACCTGCGTAGGAAATTCTGTGACGATCGGACAAGAACTATGGGGTGTAGCCTGTGCTAAAGGAAAATGTGAACAGACTCACAGACTAACAGACTTCCACATGCATGATGGCAATAGCTTACCTTGTCAAGTTAATCTAAAAATGAAAGAAAAAAATGCCTGCCAAATGCAATTTTACAAAAAATGACCTGAGAAACAGAAGATCTACTTTGTGGGGCCTTATGTAAAATTACAACCTTATGGTACCTCTTGGAATGTGCTTTATAAGCTTGTTTCAGTGAATGTTTAACCTTAGAGGACCTAATTCAAACTTTATACGAATAATAGCCTTGATACAGATACCTCTATGTGGGATAAATAGAAAATCCTGCAGACTTCTAAAATGACCATAAACCATTGTTATGCCCTTATGTTTTGTTGTAGAGAAATTTGTGGGAAATTGCACAGTCACTGATGAGTGTGTGTGTGTGGGGGGGGGGGGGGGGGGGGGGGGGGGAGGGGGGATTTTAACCCTCTTCCAATGGAAAGATTTTTTTTTTTTTAAATTTTTCAGAAACTTTCGACAAAACCATACCATGTGGCCTCTCACTAGAATGATAAGTTTTATTGAATTTTTTTCAACCCTTCACCTGACGAATTGGTCATATACACTTGCATAATTTACAAATTAAGCAGTTGAAAAAATTAAAAAATTCCACAAAACCATATCATATGACCCCTCGTTGGAAATGAGTTCCTCAAGTTTGTTACAATGAGGGATCAGATGACATGACTTTGTTGAATTTTCTTGAAACATTCAAAAATACACTAATTAAGATAATAAGTTTTGATATCCTGTGCATTGGGTAAAGGGTTAAATATAATTTTTTTTCAACTGCTCAATTTGTAAATTACTTGGGTGGATACGGCCAGTTTGTTCAGCAAAGGGTTAAGACTGTTTAGTGGAAGAAAACATTCATATTGAAAAGAAGTAGTTTCAGTTATTTCAGTAAACAGAACTGAGAGATTTAAAGAGCTTTATTAGTGCAAGGGTCATGGTGAAAATGGATTGTGTTTTCAAATTATGTGACAGTGTGAAGTTGCCACCACAATTTCATTAATATGTACATTTCTTTCAGTTGTGTTGGTAATTTCACTGGTTCAAGATGTCAAGTTGGTTCTAATTCAGCATTTCACCAGAAATCAAAAAATTCAGGAACAGGTAGGTTCTACAGAAAGCACAATGACATTTCAAGAGAATACAAAAACTTATAAGTAATTTTGTAATCTTTGTAATCTCATTTCAACCACCAAGAGGTTTACACGATTTATCAGTCACATTTAACCATTGTGCAGAAATATGTCACCTTAAACACCAATAAATAAATAAATACATGATGTATAGCAGGTGAGATGTGAAGCTCTTTTGTAACCTGAAAATAGAATATTAAGAGTTACCCATATAGATCTCTAAGTGATTTAACTTGTGTTCTCCAACCAGAACTGTGATGGACTGACCCACTGTACTCCCAAAATGTGTTTGCACTTGGAAATGAATTGATAAAACATAAAATGGTCATGCAACTATTGTGACTAACTGCAAATATTGTCATCCTTCTGAGAAATAATATTGTTTGCATGCAACAACTTATCCTTTTTCTTAAACAAAATCTGTGGTCTGGAAAGATGAATGTCCACATCTCTTTAACCCTTTACTTAATACAGTGGAACCCTATTAATTGAATAGCCACTTTACCAAGGAAAAGTATTCAATTAACAGGAGTATTCAATTAACAGGGATTGTGCCACTTTCCCCTATTCTAGAGATAAACTTAGCACTTATTCTATTATATCTTGTTTGACAGAGCTCCATGAGCTCTGTCAAACAAGATATAATAGATTAAATGCCTGTATTGGATGTACTCACACCAAATAGATCTATAAACAAAGGAAAACTGGGGAGAGTCAGGGTAATTTCTTGACAGATTACAAGATTTTTTATCCAATTAACAGGGGTTTACTCTATAACCTATATTCAATTACAGGTCAAATTTGTACTTGAGATATGGTAAATGGTTTCGTGTTGGGAAGTTATATTCAATTAACAGGGTTATTCAGTTAAGAGATATCCAATTAAGTGGGTTCCACTGTATAACAGTCAAAACTGTGCTGCATTATTCACAAAAGTCATAATATTTTTGAAGTTCTTCTCTGAAGAAACATTGCCTATGACCCCTCATTGGAACAAATTTACTGGGCTTGTTCCAGTGAGGGGCAAGAAGTTATGTTTTTGAGGCGAAAAACAGAAAATTTTGTGGTAATGGAAGAACTGTTTTTATGTTTTTGTCTGTGTCCTCTGCTATTTATATTAGGTCAAGCATTAAGAAAATACACAAGTTAAAAAGGGAAAAAAAACAGGAAAAATCCTCTTTCCATGAGGAAATGAGAAATCTGCTTAATATAATATGCTGAAAAGGCAATGACGACAATTTATCATCTTTTTTTTATTTTATCTTTTTCCTTTCCGAGCCATGGCATAACCCATGGAACAAGCTTTTGGCAATTTTAATTCAATAAATGAGTTATTACATAGGTATGCTTGGAAGGAAAATCGAAAAAAGTTTAGTAGTGCCAGAGAAAAATAATGCTGCTATCATCACAAACTGCTATCAAATGAAACGTATTCAATAAAATATTAAGTCTGACAAGATTTCATCACATGCAATTGGATAGGGAAATATTGTTACTGAAAGAACAGTTTTAACCCTTTTCAAACCATTATGCATAAAACTTTGTGCAAGAGAAAACTGCTGCTCAGCATCAAGATAACAAATTGAATGACAATTTGTAATAGAATCAATAATAATTTGATCCTACATTCCTGTAGGGGTGTGGGATTAAATTACTACTCAACTTCTCAACAAAGACAAATAGAGTCAATCATATTATTATAATTAATCAACCTCTAAGGACACTGGTCAACTTCTGTAAAGAAATTTGCCGCTATTATGGGCTTGTTTTTTTTTACCTGCTTTCATGGAATTTGTGTGTGGACTACTGTTAATGTAATGCATGTCCCTTTACTCACAGAGATTTACATGTATTCTTTTGTGCCCCAGTTATAGATATTCCAGTTATGTATTTAATATACCTTGAAACCATCAGGATATTAACATAATTATTTGAACAACGTGGTTTTATCATAAAACTACAGCTATGTTGAATCTTCATTCATAATGGTAATGTCATCAAAGATTCTGTTAAATCAAGTCTTGATAAACAAACATTTCTTGTGCTGATTCAAAGAAAATGAATGTTGATAGTATTTTGAAATTTAACTGGCTGGAATGTTTCATTTGGTCAGAAAAGCAAACTGTCCAGGTTCACTTTTCCAACCAACTGAAATACTCCATCTTATTGAATCTAAAAATAGGCCATGGACTATTTAAGGGCTGGTAGACTGGTTTCAAGTCATAACAGCATCAGATTTGTTTAAGAATTCAACTGGCAGCTTGAGAACATGGTAATTAACATTCTGTCGGACAATACCGTTCAGAAATAATTCAGTGTAGAAAGGATTAAGTATGCGATAGAAACATGAAATTAATATGTTATTACCACCCTGATAGAGGGGGTAGGGGTGGTGTGAGATGGTTTGTGTATTGAAATCGAGACCACGTCTCCTGTGCCACGTATCGACACATTTGGGAAGATAGGTAGAGACCAATTTACATTACAATTTACATTATCTCCTGAAAAAGTAACTACCCTGGTTTTAACTCATCATTTTAACCAGAAATTATTTTATTGCACAGCACTGTTGTCATGAATAATCTACTGGATTAAAAACAATGGCATTGTTTTGTATGCATTGACTTACTAAGTAATACTGAAATTATTAACCTCAACTTGTGTACAAATGGAAGTATTTGATTGCTTTTGACAGTGAGTGCCACTTCAAAAGTATACCATCCTTATTCCGCATGGAATAAAATTTGTTTAAATAACTCAAAATGTTTGTTTTTTGCTTTCGAAACAGAGATTATGACCTTGTTAGGAATGGTTTTGTGATTAACACTGGCTGGTTATGGCCATTATGTAAGGTAAAGGATAAATAAACCTGGTAACTTAGAAAAATTTAATAATCTCAGTCACACATCTTTTTCTAAATGCCCTTCAAAGTCATCTTCCTTGGCATAGCATATGTTCATGGGCCTCATTTCAATGGAGGATAATCAGCTGTATCTAGCGAAGAATGAGAGAAAAAACCATTGGGTGATTGTGTTACAAATTTTATTATGCAGGTCAGATCTGCCTGCCTGTATGTCCTCCAAAAGTGTCTTTGCAGTTACCCAACAATTGTTGTGCTGGTTTTTGCTTTACTTTGGCATGAGCCTATTTCTTCATTTTTTTCCAGCTGGTTGGAAGATTGCCATCGCAGTTGTGTTCTCAATTGTTGCAGTTTGCATCATTGCTGTTGGAGTTCTGTTCTACATCAAGAAAAAACGAGACCAGTATGTATCATCTCTAAATGAAACTCTTTATTTAGCCCTAAAGATCAAAGTCAAACTTGAACTAATTTTGTGATGTCAAAAGACTATTAGAGGTATTGATTCTGGCATTCCCTCTTGCTACCCCCTGTGAATTGACTACTCATGCATGTGCAATATCCCTGTTCAAAAATGTTTACAATCAATGGGCTTTTTGGCTTCCAGCCTATTTACATTGGGACATGATGTGAGCATTGAATGCAATATGATAAAGTAGTAATTAGCAATTTCTCTTCTGAGTTTGCAATTTTGATTCAGTCTAATAGGCCTGGAAATAAATGGCTTTTCATGATCAATGACAGGCATAGTTTACATGTCTGACAGGCATCATTCACTTGTGCCTGATATAATGGCCTGAGCAGTTTCTTGAAAAATGATGTAAATATAATTTTAGTTAGCTTCACCAAGTTGTTGATTTGTTATCATTTATTGGAAAGCTCTCTTGTAGAGAGCTTTCCAGTAATTGATAACAAGACAAGATTTTGCTCTAATCTATATTCACAATTAATGTGGATTATGCACAATATTAACATGCACTTGTTGCCATGTGCATGGACTGCTTTGTACATAAAAATAGTCGCAGTTTGTTCAAGTAATGGTATACCATACTGTTGGGTTGTAATCCTTGTCAGGTACTCAGTATAGAATGATAATCACAACACTGTTGTCACCAGTCACCACGACAGGCATTCAAACAAAAATTATTTGCAGGTTTGCTGTAGAATACATCAAATTTGAGACTTGTTGGAAAAGAAGTGCAAATGCTGGCTAATCACGAGACCAATATGCTGATGGAAACATAAAATCTATGATTATAATTTCAATGTAATCAATCCATGTGTCAAATTTTACATTCAGTGAGTGTATGTTTCACTTTGGATGAAGGATTGAGAATACTTACTGGTTGCTCTAGCTTGACATCAAGACTCAATTAGGAGCATGATGCTTTATCAGAATTGAATACGGAGAAGAAATATCATCATAAATGTAGGTTATTTTCTCTCTGAGGGGTTCTGAGATGGTGTATTAAAATTGTGAGCTCATCAAAAAAGGAAAACAAAAGTGACCAATTCATCAGTATAAACAAAAAACTCTTTTAGTTTGAACAAACCAAAACACAGTGCTGTTGTTATTAGTGATTCACGGGATTAAAAACAATGTATTCATTTCAGTTGAACATAAAACAGTTCATTTCCTAGACCACTTGATATTATGCATATTAAATCAGTTAGCATTTTTGACTTAATCAATATTACTTGAAATGGTGACCTCAGCATGGGTACATATTAAGTATTTTATTACTATTGTGATAAGAGTGCAGTTTCGAAAATCTACCTTCCTCATAGAACATGTGCATGGAGTGTTGCTACCCTTAATACAGATTTGTATTTAGACGTTGTTACTCGTATTGGAGAATCTATATGCTTGTTGTAAGATGATACTGATTGCATTGCGTACACCATATCGAGTGTGTGACCACCACCCTTTACTTGCACTCTCCCATGTGAGCAAATGAGGTGAAGTGTCTTGTTCAGAGTCACAAAGCAAGTGGCAGTGGTCAGATTTGAATATACAACACCAAAATTTGGGATCAAATGAATTGACCAATGATCCACTTAACCCACAAATTGCAAATATTAATGCCTTTAGTTGCTTCATCAAATAATTTCGGAGTTGCTGATCACTCTTTGACATCTTCGGTTGTAGGATTTTGTGGTGGTCCCATTAAGGGGATTGTAACCTTTTGTGTATCAGAAAAACATTAAAATTTGAAAAAAATAATTGGGAGCCATTATTCGTAATGTGTGCATAGTGATGAGTTGGTTTAGTATAGTTTTATTCTTAACTCACTATTTATATGAGTTCATTTTGTTAACAAGAGTCAGTAAGGCTCCACAAAATAGAGGTTCTGTTTCTTAGGCCATTTTCTGTAAAATTGCATGTAGGCAGGCATTTCTTTTTAATTTTATTTTTTATTTTTGTAATTATTTCTTTGCCATCAAAAGTTCATGTTCTTCGTTTGTTTTATGTTTTGGGTCTCATAATCTACAGAATAGCATGGGTGGTGGTGTCTTTCGTCCCTTGAGTGCAAGAAGGCTTTGCAGTGCTAAAGCATTGTCAATCTTTTTTTGCACTCAAAGGACAAATTTTTCAGTTTTATAAACTTGGGTGAAGTATTTTTATTTTGTTATGTTATCATTGGTTAGAAAAATAGAGCATGCGGCAGCCAAAAGGACCATGCAGGAAGGCCTGAGAAACAGATTTTTAACTTTTTTAGGCCTAACATAATTTACTTGGTAACATAGTAGTTTTGTTCAGGGCTGAAAAATATACCTGAAGCAGGTAAAGAATTAATACCAAATTTAATACATATCTTTTATTTCAGGAGTGGCTTGCTGATGGATTCAACAAATGGAATTGACAACCCAGTGTATGGTTCAGATTTACCAATGGGCGTAAGATAATTTTATTAATTTACTGAAGTGATCGCCATCTTTTCTTTTTCAGAATACTTGTAGAATTTTGTATTTTATGTCTCTCAAGGCCATACATCTTGACATTTGATGCAACCATTCCCCTCCCCCCCTCCCCCCCCCCCCCTCCAAAATAGGGTATGAGGCAATGGGCAATGGTGCTGACCATCTGTGTTTCTATCTGTCGATGGATATGGTTTCTGCTCTTCCATTTGAGGTTCTGCTTAACCAACCAAACTAAACTTGACATTTGGATTGGGTAATGATTGAAGGAAGAACTTAATGGTGAAGATTATAAACTATTTTCTGGGAGTGGTTCCTGCCCTTTAATTAAAATTCTGCTTGGCCAGTCGAAACTAAACTTTACCTGTCTTTATGAGAGGAAGAACAATTCTTTTGGGGTCATTGTGCCAAATCTGTGTTGTGTATACCTCATATCAAGAATGGCTGTGCATTCCTTTTTTACCTTCTGTCATTTAATAGCTAACAATCTTGGCCCTGTTACAAGCTGCAGAATTCTTTTGTTATTTAACTTTGGCTTCAGCAGTATAACTGATGAGTAATGAGCTATCTTTTCTCTTTCAGTATCAGATGAGTAACATAGAACCACCATCATTTGGAGAGCCATTTGATGAGGTAAATATACAATTCTAAATTTACAATTCTGGGTCAGTCTCATTGTTTATCTTTACTTTTGCTGATAATTACTATGACTCCCTCTTCAAAAGGACCATATAAGATCCCTTCCCATCTGTGTACCTCATAACAACATATCGGCAAGATTGAAAAGCTCCCAAGCAAGAAGTAGCCAAGTTATTCTGAGCTGATCCAGTTGACCTAAGGGCTAAGAGAGTTGAACTGACTGGTTCAGTGTTCTCTCTGAATATGGATTTAAAAGCTGTATTTAACCCTTAAAGGCCTGAAGAATTTTATAAATTTTTGTTACACTTTGCATTGGTTATAAAAAGAGAGCATGCGGCAGCCAAAATGACCATGTGTGAGGGCCTGAGAAACAGATTTTTAACCTTTTTAGGCCCAACTTATGATCCTTCAGAGTTTGTTAAGATCATTCCAATAAAGGAGCATATGTTTTAGTTATTCAAGAATTAATGGTGCATTTGCAAAATACAATATTAATAAGATTAGGCCTAAAAAAATAAAAAATCTGTTTCTCAGGCCCTCCCACATGGTCCTTTTGGCTGCCGCATGCTCTCTTTTTATAACCAATTTAAACTTAAAAAAAAAATACAAATTAAATGGATTATATCTGATATTTTACCCAAGTTAAAAAAATTGATGAAATTGTCCCTTGAGCGCAAGAAGGCTTTGCAATGCTTTGGCATTGCAAAGCCTTCTTGCACTCAAGGGATGAAATACACCACCACCCATGCTATTCTGTAGATTATGAGGCCTAAAACTTGAACCAAGAACATGAACTTTTGATGGCAAAGAAGTAATTACAGAAATAAAAAATAAAATAAAAAACCGCTCGCCCGCATAAAATTTTACAAATAATGGCCGGAGAAACAGAAGATCTACTTTGTGTAGCCTTATACAATGGTTCAGCGGAAACAAAAAAATTGTCATCACAGAAAACTTATACTTTTTTCTTTCTCTTGTTTTTACAGAAATTACAAGAATTTTATAAATTTTTGTTACACTTTGCATTGGTTATAAAAAGAGAGCATGCGGCAGCCAAAATGACCATGTGTGAGGGCCTGAGAAACAGATTTTTAACCTTTTTAGGCCCAACTTATGATCCTTCAGAGTTTGTTAAGATCATTCCAATAAAGGAGCATATGTTTTAGTTATTCAAGAATTAATGGTGCATTTGCAAAATACAATATTAATAAGATTAGGCCTAAAAAAATAAAAAATCTGTTTCTCAGGCCCTCCCACATGGTCCTTTTGGCTGCCGCATGCTCTCTTTTTATAACCAATTTAAACTTAAAAAAAAATACAAATTAAATGGATTATATCTGATATTTTACCCAAGTTAAAAAAATTGATGAATTTGTCCCTTGAGCGCAAGAAGGCTTTGCAATGCTTTGGCATTGCAAAGCCTTCTTGCACTCAAGGGATGAAATACACCACCACCCATGCTATTCTGTAGATTATGAGGCCTAAAACTTGAACCAAGAACATGAACTTTTGATGGCAAAGAAGTAATTACAGAAATAAAAAATAAAATAAAAAACCGCTCGCCCGCATAAAATTTTACAAATAATGGCCGGAGAAACAGAAGATCTACTTTGTGTAGCCTTATACAATGGTTCAGCGGAAACAAAAAAATTGTCATCACAGAAAACTTATACTTTTTTCTTTCTCTTGTTTTTACAGAAATTGTCCATGGATCCAACTTCGATAGAGAATCCCCTATATACCGATGCTTGACATACAAAGAATTCAGTTCTTAGCAAGAGAAATGCAGTGAATGATATATAGACTTTTAAGTTTTTTAAATTTTCATTTCAAACAAAAAGAAAACTAAATTTTTACAAAAAATCATAAAACATTGAATTATGTTTGTCTGATATCACCTCAGCTACCCTGCTGTGGAACATTAATTGTTGAGTTTTTCTGGTTAATAATATACTGTTGTTGAATTGTATTGTTATTTGAAAAAAAAACTTATTTAATAAATATTTTTGCATCCATTTGATTATATTTTGAATTCTCATTCAACTTGATATGTCCAGTGTGAAAATAATGATTTTGACGTATTAAATGACTAGCACCCTACATTAGTAATCAACTATTATAGGGTTGTTTGATTGTGGAATGGTACAGCAGTTTTGCATATGTTTACATTTCATGATGTTGCAATGTCAAACATGACACTTTATTGAAGAATGCTCAATAATTCCCTTCCAAAGGTGTGTTACAGTCTTATAATTAACCTGACCTTTAATTGGTCTGGGAAACACACATGATATTGCATTTTTTCTCAGTATGGGTTACCCAAAAGATTTGTTACTGGTTGGTAGGCTCTACACTCTGAACAATGGGCTCTACAATTAGAATACCAGTACACATTAGATTCAGAAGATTCCATAGGTTGACATTGAACAGAGGAGGAAAGTTGAGTATAATTAACATAGTTTATTTCAACAGGAAATACAGAAGCACAACTAAAAATATGATGAATAACGGAGGATAGAAACAAAAATGAACAAAACCATCAAATTAACTCTTTCTTTGCTATAACCATGGTATCGATCCCCATGGCCTCCCACACAGCACATTACTGAACCAAGAGGATTTTATCTACCTTTGCCTTCATGACAAATATGTCAAAATGGACAGAGTTGTCACTTATGGAGAGATATGATTTTACCGAACATCATGTCTCTTAATTTGGAATTGTTCTCTGCACATACACTTCAGAAGTGCCAAAAAATGTACCTTACAGATTCCAAACTAGAGTTGAGAACTGTTCTTAACTATGAGGGTATCTTGCTCCAATGAATAGTTATAGGGTATGTTTTGGAAGCCAAGATTAACCCTTTACCTCACATAATGGCCCAAACCAGCCAGCGCTGTTCACAAAAATCAATTTTCATTATTTTTTGTCTCAAAAAAATAGGTTATGACACCTCTTTGGAACAAGCTCGTTCCAATGAGGGGTCATAAAACCTAAGTGTTTGAGACAAAAAAATTTAAAAAATAGTTATTCAAGAATTTTGTTTGCAAGTGTCATCTGCTTTTCATGTTAGGTAAAAGGTTAAAGAAAAAATAATACAATTTGAATGGTGCTTTTTGTGAATAGTGTTTGTTGTGGTAAAGGGTTGACTGAACCAGGCACATATTCAGGTAGCCATACTTTGGCCATTTTCATACATTTTCTTAATACAGTGAGTATTCATTCTACTAAATCTAGCTTTGTTTGACAGAGCTCATGAAGCCCCATCAAACAAGATATGATAGATTAAATACTTATATTGGAAGTACTCAGGCCAAAGATGTCTGTGAATGTGGTGGATTTGGGGATTGTTTGAAAAGGTCACATTTTTTTTATTCAATTTACAGTTATTTACTCTATAGCCACCATCTAATTAACCCTTGAATACTCAGATTAATTTTACATTTATAACTACCATATAAACATGTACACAGCTGATTATGATGTAACAGCAGTTCTACATTATTGCTTTCTGCCTGTAAAAACGCACTGAAGATAAAAGCATCCTACCAGTGGAGTTCTCCAGGAAGAATACACTTTGGACCACTTTTTCAGAGCAATATAAAAAGGGTCAGTTTGTGGCTGTATGGAGACTTAAGGGTTAAAGACTCAAATATGTACTAAAGGAATGATTAATAGTTTGGTGTTTGAAAGTTATGTGCAATTTAATAGGGAGATTTCTATTAACCTGACTTGTTTGCCACACTTTGACAGTCTACATCCTATCACTTTGCAGTTTTTTTCTAGAAACAACTGCCAAGGTACCTAGAATGTAACTTGCAAGTTTACACATAGACTGCATTTTGAGGCACTGGTTTAGTTGCACTCTACTGTACTACATGTATACTCGTTAACCCCTTACCTTACAAAAACAATTGTCAACACTGGTAGAGATTTTCCTGAATAACCTAAAAAATAGTTTATACTCCCTTACTGGAATGAGGTCAATGAACAAAAAAGAATGAAAAAATATAGTGGAACCCTGTTAACTGAATAGTGACTTTGCCAATGACAATTATTCAATTAACAGGAGTATTCAATTAACAGGGATTGTGTCACTTTCCTGTATTCTAGAAATGAACTTTGCATTTATTCTATTATATCTTGTGTGACAGAGCACCATGAGTGCTGTCAAACAAGATATACTAGATTAAATGCCTGTATTAGATGTACTCTGGCCAAATAGGTCTATAAACAAAGGGAAACTGAGGAGAGTTAGAGCAATTTCTCGACAGGTTACAAGATTTTTTATTCAGTTAACAGGAGTTTACTCTATAACCTATATTCAATTAACAAGTCAGATTTGTACTGGAGGTATAGTAGTAAATGATTTTGTGTTGGGAAATTATATTCAATTAACAGGTGCTTTTACGAAAAGCACTGGCTTGTTGTATCCATTACATTAGGTAAAGGGTTAATCTTCAGGTAAGGCCTAAAAAGATCAAAAAAAGAAAAATTTACAGCTCATTTCGACTTTCATCACTTGGCTCAGATGATTCAGCATATTTATCGATCAGGTCAAATTTCCTATACCAATGGTTATAAGCTAGTAGAGCTACATTTTTTGCACTGATAGCACTCATTTCCAATGCTGAAGATGCTAGTTCAATAGCATTGACATAATAAATGTGATCATGCATTACAAATGACTGTAAGTTCTGTTTAGAAGAATACTCGGGATATGCTTTCCATGGAATACTGCGAAAATCTTTACGATTAGGAAAAAGTTGTTTCAATTTGTCTTCCCCAACATCCTGATTGGTAAAAACTTTCCACACCCTCTTCCCTTCATCACAGGTTGATGTTGTAGGGAAATGAAAGCTAACAGAATTGAAATAGAAGTCTTTTTTTGTTGTAAACACACAGCTTGCATAGTCTCTTTCTTGTGTGTACCCAAAATATGATATATTTGGATTCCCGTCAATAAAATTTGCAACTGTTAGATGAAATGGAATTTGAAATTGCTCGAAAGCTATTTGGAAACCTTCAAAACTCAGACCTGAATCTCCTTTCCAAAGAGGAGTTGCTACAATAACAATGTCATAGACCTTTGATAAAACCTCTTGATCACTGGCTGATCTGTAAACCAATTTATAATGCAAATTGGCATTTTCATCAGGAATGAGTTGCAGACTTGTCACTTCTGCCTGGACTAATGTTGCTTCGGATAACTTCAGTAGTCCTTGAGGAATTTGCTTTATTCCCCCCTTCACCCACCATAATCCTGGCTGCATACCACACATAGACACTGCACCTGTGTATATAAAAATGAAAGGTATATTATCTTTTTATGTTATGAAATACTATTAACTGGTAGAGTGTTAAATTATTTTTGGTCAACCAAATTTCTTCACATGTCTTTGCCGTGTTACAATTTATAGGAGGAGAATGCCCATAGGCACTCTCCCATAAATTGCAACAAGGCAAATCCTTACAGACTAAATAATTTTACTTCAAACAAAATATGAAGTACATCCACATAATACATTAAGACCCTGACTTCTTTTAAGAAAAGTGTTAAAACACATCTCTTTCAACAGCCATTCTATTAGCAACTGTAAAGCCAAAGAGCACTTTTGTGGATTTTAGGCTTATAAATTATTATTATTATTATTACTATTATTATTATTATTATATGAAGCCTTTAACTTGGGGTAACCACATTTCAGAGTAACGCCCAAAATTGGGCTTCCAGGAATATTTGATTAAGCTTTCACTCAATGCCATATATGGCCAGGTTTGTTCACAAATGATTTGCAACAAAAAAATCCCCCCAAAACACCACAGCCCAACAACTGTGTCAAGATGAGCAATATACTTTCCAATGAAGTTTACTCTTCCCCTCCCAGTGCTTATTTCTATTGCAACTGACTTCACTTATTTTAAGAACTGATGGTTTTAATACCATTACATGGCATACTTTTATGTCCTCGATAGGGAGGCATCTTAAATCTGGGTTGTCCGCCCATCCATCCATCCATCAGTCCAGCCATCTGTTCATCCGTCTGTCAGACTTTATTTGTCTGTCCAGAGCCATAACTCTATGATGCTTTGGTAGATTTCCATGAAACTTTATGCAAAGGTAAAGGAAACAGGAAGTTCTTTTGCACAGCATTATCATGCTCGAGTGACAAAGGTCAAGGTCACAGGAATGAGAAAACTTAATTCTCTCACAGACTGTATTTGTTTGTTCAGAGCCATAATTCTCTAAGGCTTGGTGGATTTCATCAAAACTTCACACAAAGGTAAAGACCAATGGAAGGTCTGTTGCTCAGAACATCTAAAATGCTGGCCGACAAAGTTGTCATCTGCTTACACACTTTCGTCATTTACAATCCCAGTGTGCAGGGTTTCATTGTTTAAAAAGGTGAATCTACACCAGTTAACCCTTATCCAAGAAAGTGTTTTTTTTTAAATAAACTATATTCCACTCATGGGTGAAAAATTTTATCTCTATTTTCCAGATATCATTGTCAAAAGAACTTGCACATTACAGTACAAGTTGAAATAAGTTGTAACATAAGTGCAATAAACTAAGTATACTGCTGCTTGTGCACTGATAAAACAAAATCTGACATCATTTTCTGGAAAGCTCTGTGAAAGCTTTTCTGAAAATGATGTTACGTTTCTGGTCTTATCAGTGTGGGAAATGAAAGATACATAATTTAAAGCACTTATCCTACAACTTTATTATTGACATCCGTATGTGTATGGTTCTGCTGTTCCAAAATATAAGTGACTGTATTGACCTTTTGGAAATAAGGCCAATACCTGTACAGCATTTGGCTGCTATGTTCAGATGTATTTTATTAAATTCAAAACCGTATGGACTATAGTGAGTACCAAATTCAATCAAAACTTTTCATTCCAGTATTACAGGCCATCTGGCCATAGCTCAGTGGCATCCATGGTTGGGTGGTCACCATTAGTCATGTTGTCCAATTAATTTCAAATGAGGACAGCCATGATAGGATAAATCTGAAAGTTTTCAATTATTCCCTAAAAGGGTCAATGCATGAATTGGAAACACTAAAGTGTTAAAAGATCCATAGAGTGGCAAAATTTTGTGATTTATATCTAGTACTGTTCTGGATGCTTAAATTTGGTGTATGTCGGGGGAAGGGGGGGGGGAATCATGAAAATCTGTTAATATGTCTTTGCCTTGCTACAATTTATGGGGAGTGAGAGCATTCTCCCATAAATTGTAACAAGGCAATTTCACATCGTCTGAATAATTTTACTTCAAAGATAATGTAAAGCACATACCCTGTACACAGAATATGAAGCCTTTAAGATGCAGTACCTATACTTTAAAATAAAGCTCAAATATAGTCTTCTAGTACTCAAACTTTTAATTGAACAGTCACTTTGCCAATTTCAATTAAGAAGAGCAATCAACCAATAGTTGGTTATTTTTAGATACAGTGGTGTTGAATTTATTTCATTATGTCTTGTTTGACAGAACTCATGGAGCTTAGTCAAACAAGATAGGACTGGCTAATATTGGGAGGTGCTGAAGCCAAAGAAGTCTGTAAAGCTGCAAAGTATGGTTCATTTAACAGCTGTATGTACAGTACAGCTGCTGTTAACTGGTGACTTTCCACGAATGGGCAACATTTCCATGGATACAATAACATTACATTCCAAGTACTAATTATAGGAACAATCATCAAAAATTTAATTAATGAAACACCAGGTACAACTCAGTGCTTCATTAATTGAAATTTCGTTGATGATGATTTTTATTACCTGGTAAACACATATGTGGACATCACTGTGTCCACGGCGATTGTACTTTAGGCATAAATGTTTGATAAATCACTTTAGTTTTTATTCAATTAACAGGAATTCATGCTATAACTTACATGTATATGAAATTGACAGAAGAGGTTTATATTAAGGAATAGAAAACTTGAATGGTTTTGACTTTGAAAGTTATATGCAATTAGCAGGGTTCATTTTATCAGACAATTTCCAATTAAGTGGAGCCCCAAATATGCTAACAATTAATGATTTATAAATTTGAAAATTTGAACTTCAGGAATGCTTGCACTTTCCTTGCTCCTCAGGGTTCAGTCAGAATCTTTAGGTCCTTGGAATTTTTATATCAACACTGTCGAAGAGATTGGGGGTATAATGGTTTACGTGTATCCATCTGTTCATCTAACTGTCTATCAATCTGTCTGTCTGTCTGTCTGTCTGTCTGTCTGTCTGTCTGTCTGTCTGTCTGTCTGTCTGTCTTACCTTCCAGATCAATATCTCAGCAGTGAGTAAGTGGATTTCAACAAAATTTGGTAAGTGGTTAGACAGTATGTAATCATGGGGGTATGCACTAGGCCTTGGCCGAGCTCTTGTTTCATTTAGGTTCCAGTTGAGAAAATTCTGACAGTTTTATCCTCTAGAATGCAGTAGGGCCAAAATACTTGATAGGGCAACCACACAGTCAACCACACATCAAATCAGGAACTAAATTAATTTGTTCAGGTATAAAATCACTTTCGGTGGGTCCATTGTCTTTTAGACCAGATTTACTTTATGGAGTCTTAGTCACTGAATTGGGCTAACGGTTGGTTCAAAATTGCAGAAGTTCAAAGTGACCAGATCTAACGAGATGTTATCGTTCTTTGATGGACCCCAAATTCTTCAAGAATTGTGTCAGAGTTCCCATAAATTATTCCTAGTGCATCATATTGGGCAACTCTATTGTTGAGAAACCTCAGAAATTATTTTTGGATAACGTTTTTCTTGACAGGATAAGATGCAACTGATACAGTTTTGGCAGGTAAAGTACATCTGTTTTTTTTCTGGTGAGCTAAAATATTAATATTTTTCTTTCAAAGCAACTAAGACATTTTAAATACAATTTATGGATATACTTAAACCATGTTGTTTGCCAAATCGAGCTGATCCAGATCAATGACTTGAGTTGTTTTTAACATTGTGGTAGTTGGACGGACTTTACCCGTTTACCTAACATAGCAGCAAAAAATGGCCAGGAAATTGACCAAAATAAGCCTAACACAGCCTAAAATATCTTTCGAATGTCTTGATACAACCAAACAAATATGATATCCATATTTGTATGGTTTTATGAAAAAATTGTGAGAATTTTTTTAAAAAAATGAGAAATTTAATTTATTTTTTAAAAATGCTGTGTTTAAATATTCTAAGAAAAAGATGAAGACTGAAATAACCAACCATACATGCCAGACAAAATCATCAACATGGCATTTTTTGTTTACATCAGCTTCATTAACACATTCTCAAAAAACTTCCACACTATTTCTTTGGGAACAATATATCAAATTTTTGCTAACTCAGTTCTTAGCTCACCTGACTGAAAGTCAGGGTGAGTTTTCTTATCACTCTTCGTCCGTCGTCCTGCGTGAAGGTAGTGTTTGAGCCTCTTTCTCCTAAACCACTGGCCACATTTTAATTAAATTTCATGTAAGTAGTGGTTATATAGGGGCATTTTGATTTTTATCCAAATTAGGTTTCAGCTCATATTGAGCAGAGGTGTGGGGAAAAATGGCCTATTTTTTTTAACATCTTCTTCTAATGAACCAGCAGTAGCAGAGGCTTGATATGTGGTATACAGAGTCCTTTTGAGGTTTAGAATCAAGTTTGTTCAAGAGAAGTTTGTCAAGCATTATTTGCCTTCGTTATGGGAGGGCAAAAATTTTGGCCATGCCTAAAATTTCTATTTTCAGAACCGTGAGGTCGATTTAAACCAAATTTGACATGAGATGATAATGGGTCATAAGTAGTTGATTGATGCAAAAAAAATTTTACTCATTGACCTGTGGGAACCCCGGAAGCTAAAAATAGGAAAAACCTTAAAACTGCCATATCTCCAAAACTACACGGCACAGAGAATTATTATTTTGTATACAACTTAGTTTTATCCAGTAGAATAGAATGGTTAGAAAAAATCCCTATCGGTTTGATCACAAGGTACTTTTTTCAGGACTTTGAAAAAGTCCTGAGTCAGCACTTTTTAACACTGTAGGCAATGGGAAAAAGATTAAAAAATCTCCAGATCCAGCAGGCAGAATCTTTTGATATTTAGTATGCAACATTGTAGGATGGATCTGATTCAAGTTTGTTCAAATTGGTTCCCTGGGTTCATATTTGGGCTCAGTGTAGGAGCCCGATTTCGAACTTAGTGCATTTCAGACAAATTTCTTAAAAAAATCTTCTCCAGATCCAGCAGGCAGAATCTTTTGATATTTGGTATGCAACATTGTGGGGTGGATCTGATTCAAGTTTGTTCAAATCGGCTCCCTAGATTCATATTTGGGCTCACTATAGAAGCTTGAATTCGAACTTAGTGCATTTCAGCCAAATTTCTTAAAAAATCTTCTTCTCCAGATCCAGCAGGCAGAATCTTTTGATATTTGGTATGCAACATTGTGGGGTGGATCTGATTCAAGTTTGTTCAAATCGGCCCCCCTGGATTCATATTTGGGCTCACTATAGAAGCCCGAATTTGAACTAAGTGTATTTCAGGCAAATTTCTTAAAAAATCTTCTTCTCCAGATCCAGCAGGCAGAATTTTTTGATATTTGGTATGCAACATTGTAGGGTGGATCTGATTCAAGTTTGTTCAAATCGGCCCCTTGGGTGTATATTTGGGCTCAGTATGGGCCCAAATTTGAATTTAGTGCATTTCAGGCAAATTTCTTTGAAAATCTTCTTCTCAAGATCCAGCAAGCAGAATCTTTTGATATTGTGTATGCACCATGCTTAGAGGGGTGAGATTCAAGTTTGTTCAAGCCAAGTCCCTGGGTTCATATTTGGACTCACTGTGGTAGCCCGAATTATAACTTAGTTCAAAATGAGGAATTTTCTTTAAAAATCTTCTTCAGATCCAGCAGTCGGATTGTTTTGATATTTGGTATGCAGCATCCTTAGGGGGGTGAGATTCAAGTTTGTTCAAGCCATGTCCCTAGATCCATATTTGAACTCACTGTGGGAGCCCGAATGATAACTTAGTTCAAAATGAGGAATTTTCTTCAAAAATCTTCTTCAGATCCAGCAGTCAGAATGTTTTGATATTTGGTATGCAGCATCCTTAGGCGGGTGAGATTCAAGTTTGTTCAAGCCATGTCCCTAGGTCCATATTTGGACTCACTGTGGGAGCTCGAATTGTAACTTAGTTCAAAATGAGGAATTTTCTTTAAAAATCTTCTTCTTCAGATCCAGCAGTCAGAATGTTTTGATATTTGGTGTGCAGCATCCTTAGGCAGGTGAGATTCAAGTCTGTTAAAGCCAAGTCCCTGGGTTCATATATGGGCTCTCTGTGGGAGCCTGAATTATAACTTAGTTCAATATGAGGAATATTCTTTAAAAATCCTTTTTTTTTAGATCCACTGGTCAGAATCTTTAGATATTTGGTATAAGCCTTTCTTAGGAGGAGCAGATGCAACTTGTTGAAATCAATTCTCTGGGTTGATATTTAAGCTACCATGTCAGGTGAGCGCCCTCAGGCCCCTTGGGGCCTCTTGTTTCTGGATGGATTTTGATAATATTTAGTATGTGACTTGATGAACACCTGATGATGTGAAATAGGGTGTGTCCATGTTTTTCACAAGAGTTATGGTCCTTTGTTATGTGAAACTTCCATTGGTTAATGTTTTTCGTAAATTTATAAAATAGAATTAATAACCCTTTTTTTAACAGTGTGCTTTTTGGTCATTTTCTTCATATTGTTTCTCTTTACATTTGCCTTAAGTTATATGATGTATTGTTTAAATCCATTCAATACAACTCTGAGCATCCTTTTTGTCACATCCAAGTCAACTGAGAACTTTTAAACCAACATAAATTGTAAAATTGGAACCAAACAGGGAGGTGACATGAAGGTGATAAGATACAATTTGACATTTATTAATCCCTGGAGAGAGCACAGTGGCTCAGTGGTAACTGTATTAAACTTCAAACCAAAATGTCCATGGTTCGATCTGCACCAGGGTCAACTGCATTGTGTCCTTGGGCAATACACTTACTCCCGATTGCCTATGTGTGGGCTCGGTGATGCTGTCTTCAGCCAATGCTAACCCTGCTTGTGTGGAGTTGCTACATTGGGGTGTCTGACAGTTGCTCGCCATTGCACGGTGGTTATCTCTGGTACTCTGGCTTCCTCCACCCGTAAAACTGTCTGATACAAGGTGAACCTAATGTTGTTAAACCCTAATAAAATAAATCATTGAATAAATAACTAATCCCTGAAAATTCTATAAATAGCTGAACAATGAAAGAAGATTAGTAATACCTGGTATCATTAAAGTGGATGTCTGCAGCCCATCAGGCACATTATGTTTTAACACTTTACATAAGAGGGCTAGAAGATGACACCTGTAAAGTCTTTCCTTGAATGAATTTGAATTGGAAATTTTTGCCTAAAAACAGCTTATAACACCTGATTGGAATTGGTTCAAAGAACTCATTCCAATGAGAGATAATCTATGTTTTGGGAATACAAATTGAGTAAAACGTTGAATGGCAATTTCTGTGTGTTGTGCTGGGCAGATTTGGCCTATACATTTGGTAAAGGGTTGAAAAAAAATAGGTGCCATTATCATGGTGGGGTAGAAAAATCTTTCCAAAATATCAATGGCAGAAAGTACATACATGTTGCCAGAAAGTAATTGGTGTGGTCTGTGGGAGAGTGAAAAACATCCATAACATGTCATTCCTCTTCTAATTCCAACCAGACACGATATCAAGATATCTTTAAAAATAAAACACATTGTGCAATGACATGAAGTTTTAGTAATTTATCTTAGAGCTGGACATTTTAAATAGGGTATGGGGGAATTAATTTTCCTTTTTACCAACCAGTAAAGTATGAGATATAGACATCAACAAACACTGCACACTCACCTACTAATCCATGAACATCAGCCATCTGTCCATAATTTGTTCTTAAGCCACCTGTACAGAGTTCATCTATAAGCTGATCAGAGATGCCTACATCTGTTAAGACATCTCTTAATGAACTCTTGGTGTAGTTGAGAAAGGATGGATCCATTGCTTTCAACAGTTCTTCAACATTTGTGAAAGAAACACCTTTTTCTTGTACTTTATAGATTCTGTGAAAAAAATATATTAATCATTTTCATCTTTTTCAAGCTCATAAAAATTTCTGTACCAAAGAAATGTTTTGATGGAATGTCAACTACCCTGGTACATGTAACAAAAGTTTTGTTTTACAAAATAACTAAAATGTTAAAAAATCTTAGCATAAAAACATGCTGCAATTTGAACGGAAAAAGAACAAAACAAAATGAACAGCTTATACCTTCTCATAGGACAAATCAGTGTTGGATTCAGACCCTTATTAACTGGTAGAGTGCAGAGTTATTTTTGGTATTCATAATTTGTTCATGTGTCTTGGCCTTGTTACAATTCATGACAGAGTGCCTAAAGGCACTCTCTCCTGAATTGTAACAAGGCAAATTCTAACAGACAAAATTATTTAACTTCAAAGGTAATGTGAAGCTCATCCACTGAAAAATGATGCCTTTAAGTTGCACTTGAGAATAAAGCTCAAATATGGGCTTCCAGCACTCTACCATTTAACTCTTAGAAACCGGGAGTCAAGTTTTCTTGCCTGTGATGTAATACGGCAGGTAATCTGGCTGTGGCGGTTCGGCTAGCTTTGGGCTGGGGGAGAATTAAACACTGAGCAGGTGCTTCTAGTCAAGTGTTGTCTGCCTGAATAGGCAGACGACACTTGACTAGAAGCACCTGCTTACTGTAAGTTTGTCAGGGTATGTCATGTTCAATAAATCCATTCTGATTCCCTGGCTTCTAAGAGTTAAAGGGGTGTGTGTGGGGGAGGGGGGAGTCACCTTTTCTTCACCTAAACCAGGACACTGCACACCAGTATACTACCAGAATTGTCAAGTACCTGCCATTTAGTACAAACCATTAAATAGTACGAGTAAAATAAATGATTACACAACAGGGAATACAGGCTGAAATTTAAGTCAGATCTCAATGAAGAAAGTGTATTTCCTGAAGAATGCTAATTTATTAACCACAACACACACTCACATGCAGGTATAGGATATAGCAAAGAGCACTGTCCTTCTCTCTGTCTGTCCTTACAACTTGAACAATGGTTATCAGATTTCAATTAAATTTAGTGTGTTGCCTTACTAAAGATGCTGTGGACAAGTTTCATAGCCACAATTATTCGAAGCAAATTAAGGGAGTTATTACCTTTTGTTTGTTGAATTTTTCTCCAACTTATTATTTCTGCAATAGACTTCACATGTCAATAAAATTTAACAGGCTGGTTTATATTACCATTGTTTTGGACAAGTTAAAAAACCAAGGTGATTTCTCAAGAATTGAGAGACTTATGGCCCTTTGTTGAATTTTGCCCCAAATTTCATTTGTTGGTGCAATAACTTGAACAGGAGACAATTCAATTCATTTTATTTAACGGTATGTAAAATATAATAATCAATTCAGTTACAGAATAATATTGTGATACATATACATACCGTTGGGGGACAGCATAGCCAGATTGGCTGTCTTCCTGCTATCCCCCGAGGTAAAAATGTAATTAGAGCAACATCATATCAGACAAAGTATACAGCCGGGAAGAGAGAAATACAGATCCTTTTGGAGTAGTGTTGTATTGTTGAATTATTGCCTGGGAAACAAAACACTTAAAATAGCAATTATATTTTTAGAATACATTGAAAATAATATTGATAATAGTTTGGGAATAAGATGAATGACAAACTGACGAGCTAGCACAGACCACAAATTTTAATAAAATTACATAGATTGCTTTATATTAACATAGTCATGAACAAGCACCTGCCATTTAGTGTAAACCATTAAATTGTACCAGTAAAATAAATTCAAAAACAATTTATTGCCCTTTGTTGAATTTTGTTTGAAATTTCAGTGTTTATGCAAAAACTTGAACAGTGAACAGGCACTCTCCCATAAATTTTTACAAGGCAAAGACTTATGAACAAATTTTAATGACTAAAAATAATTCAGCATTCTACCAGTAAAATGGTAATATGACAAAGCCATATGAACAAAAATGTTTGCTTTTAGTTGTATCAAGAGCCTTCATCATAGCCTGAATGTTGGTTTCTAGCACTTAACCATTAACGGTCAAGAAAAGCATGCCCCTCATCAACAAATAGTTGACCAACCGATCCATCGTGTCCTCACAAACTAACTAACACTGACTAAAGTATACATCGAAACGTTACAGACAATAAACTGAATTTCGAAAAAAAGCCCTAAATGTGTATCAAGTTCTTGTTTTATTTACCCGTTGATCGATTCCTGTTCTGCCACCAGAATAATCTCACTGAACTCATCAACTAGGTGTCGTAAAAGATGTATTTTTTTTAACCTTTTTGTGCCCAGGAGACCTGAACAAACCAGAATATATAACATCAATCCTGAGCCTTCTTAAAATTTGAGCCAAAGAGATGCTTATACTTGACAGAGTGTAGGAATGAGCTTTTAGAGTATTATCACAAAAAAACATTTCATCACTAAGCCAAGATATAGTAAAATGTTGTTACAATTTTTGAATGGTTAACAGCACTAAAACAGTCAAACATGTGACTTACATATCTGCTATTTCCCAAAAATTGACATTCAATCTTTATTTTTTTCAAATTTAATGCCCAAAGCACAGCTTATGATCCCTCACTGGAATGAGCTCATCAAGATTGTTCCAGTTGGAGGTCATAGGCTTAGTTAATTTTTTGGGCAATTAACAATAATAATAAAATAATATGTAATGTTAGGTAAAGGGTTAACAGAAAACAAGTACATGTACAAATGATTGTAATCCACACATGGGCAGTAATGTCCATGCATACGTTTACCACGTAATAAAAATCATCAGCAGCAAAATTGTTATACCCAGTACTTCAGTAATTAAATTGTTGATGATTATTCCTGTAATTAGTGTTTAGAATCTAATATTATTGCATTCGTGGAAATATTGCCCACTCGTAGAAAGTGACCAAATCACAGCAGCCGTACTGTATGAAGCTGTGATCACCATGAACATTTGATCCTGAATGAACAAACAAATAATCATTAATTGAACAAAAAATCTTGTAATATCTCAAGAAATTATCCTGATAATCACAGAATTCCCCTTGTTTATGGACCTATATGGCTTCTCTACATCCAACACAGGCAGTTAATCTGTTATGTCCTGTTTGACAGAGCTCTATGAGCTCAAACAAGATAGTATAAATGCTCAGTTTACCTCCAGAATACAGTAAAGCGACCACATCCTGTTAATTGAATTCTCCAGATAACTGAATATTTGTATTTCTCTCACAAAGTGACTATTCAATTTACATGGTTTCACTGTTTCAAGATCTAGTCTGGAAAAGGACAACATATTTGTATTTACTATATGCTCAGGTGTAAATTATTACGAAAATGTTGAAGCTGTAAAACTTGAGAAGTCCCATGTGAGAGATATAGAGGATCTTTTCAAGGCAGCGCAACGTTTAATGCCAGAATATCACATTAAATTATCCAAATTGTCGTGCATGAAAATTCAATAAAACTGTTGAAATTTCATTGAAAATATAATTCTCTTCTTATTAAAATTCTATTAAATTCTCATTTTCAAACAGTTTTGACCTATTGGTGAAGTGTAGGTAGGAAATAAAACTTGATCTTACCTTTAAAAAAAAAAGCCTTCATGGCACAGAAATGGTCAGCAAGTAAACAAAGATCAGAGCATTTGAGTTTTGAATGACTCACTGATTGCCCTATCCGATAGGCATGTAATTTGTCTGAAGAGCACATAACGCATGGATATTTCCTGTGTCCACTTGAGAGGCACCCCTAAAATACACATTTCTCGTGTCCACTCATGAGGGTCCTTAAATACATACTTCTTGTGTCCATTCATGAGGTGCTCCCTTACAAACATATATCTTGTGTCCACTCATGAAGCCCCCCTCCAATACATATTCCCAATAGGAAGCCCGGCAAGTGAAGCAGTGCTTGTTATACCCCCTGCGAACGAAGTTCAAGGGGGTATATAGGAATCACTTTGTCTATCTGTCTGTCCATCTGTCTGTCCATCGGTCTGTCCATCCATTTGTCCATCCATCTGTCCATCCATCTGTGAAAGTTGTGTCTGGCTCAGAACTTTTGATTGCCTTAAAGGACATTAAAGATACTTGGTATTAATGTTGCCCAGCACCAGAGGATGTATCGTGAATAAGATTGAAATGCCTGTCTACAAGGTCACAGACTTGGTTCAAGTTCAGATACACACATCCAAATATACACAAATTGTGTCCGGCTCAGAACTTGATTGCCTTAAAGGATATTAATGATACTTGGTATTAATGTTGCTCACCACCAGAGGGTGTGTAGTGAATAAGGTTGGAATGCCTGTCTACAAGTTCAAGGTCACAGACTTAGTTCAAGATCACCTACCCATATCCAAATACAAAAGTCGGGTCCGGCTCATAACTTTTGATGGCATTGGAGGATATTAATGATACTTGGTACTAATGTTGTCCACTAACAGAGGGTGTGTTGTGAATAAGACTGGAATGCCTGTCTACAAGGTCAAGGTCACAGACTTAGTTCAATTTCACTTACCCATATCCAAATATACACAATTTGTGTCCGGCTCAGAACTGTTGATTGCCTTGAAGGATATTAATGACACTTGGTATTAATGTTGTCCACCACCACCACCACCACCACCACCTTATGTTGAGAATAAGGTTGGAATGCCTGTTTTCAAGTTCAAGGTCACAGACTTAGTTCAAATTCACATACCCATATCCAAATATAAAAGTCTGGTCCGGCACAGAACTTTTGATGGCCTTGAAGGATATTCATGATAATTAGTATTAATGTTTATCATCACCAGAGGATGTGTCACAAATAAGGTTGGAATGCCTGCCTACAAGGTCAGGGTCACAGGCTTAGTACAGGTTTACATACCCCCACATCCAAATCCAACTATAACAAGTCATGTCCGGTTCAGATCTTTTGATGGCCTTGAAGGATATTAATTATACTTGGTATTAATGTTGCCCACCAACAGAGGGTGTGTCGTGAATAAGATTGAAATGCCTGTCTACAAGGTCACAGACTTAGTTCAAGTTCAGAATACCCACATCCAAATATACACAAATTGTGTCCGGCTCAGAACTTTTGATTGCCTTAAATGATATTAATGATACGTGGTATTAATGTTGCCCACCACCAGAGGGTGTGTAGTGAATAAGGTTGTGGAATGCCTGTCTACAAGTTCAAGGTCATAGACTTAGTTCAAGATCACATACCCATATCCAAATACAAAAGTCGGGTCCGGCTCATAACTTTTGATGGCCTTGGAGGATATTAATAATACTTGGTATTACTGTTGCCCACTATCAGAGGGTGTGTTGCGAATGAGATTGGAATGCCTGCCTACAAGGTCAAGGTCTCAGACTTAGTTCAATTTCACTTACCCATATCCAAATATACACAAATTGTGTCCGGCTCAGAACTTTTGATTGCCTTGAAGGATATTAATGATACTAGGTATTAATGTTGCCACCACCAGAGGGTATGTTGTGAATAAGATTGGAATGCCTGCCTACAAGGTCAAGGTCTCAGACTTAGTTCAAATTCACAAACCCATATCCAAATATAAAAGTTGGGTCCGGCACAGAACTTTTGATGGCCTTGAAGGATATTCATGATAATTAGCATTAATGCTGACCAACACCAGAGGATGTGTCACGAATAAGGTTGGAATGCCTGCCTACAGGGTCAGGGTCACAGACTTAGTTCAGGTTTACATACCCCCACATCCATATCCAACTATACATCGTATCTGGCTCAGAACTTTTGATGGCTTGTAGGATATTAATGATACTCGGTATCATTGTTGCGCAGTATATGAGAGTGTGCGACTTGGGGGGGGGGGGGGGGTGGTATTCTTGGACAGGCCACATCTAGTTTACTGTGGTAAACAAGCTCTATTTTACTGATAAAATCAGACCCAGAAACCAGTGCATGGGGGGTGGAAGTCCTCTAAAATGATCAACATGGGTATAAACGATAGGCTGGACATGACTTTATATCCATGTTTCAGCCATGATTAGCCATTATGCAGAAATATATGACTATCAACACTAATAAATAAATAATTAATCATTAAGTACCCTTAAATACATATTTCTTGTGTCCACTCATGCTGTACCCTTAAATACATATTTCTTGTATACACATGACATCACAACTGCCGTGGTCGGGTCACTTACCATGGGGTGAGCAGTATTTCCATGGATGCAATAATATTAGATTGCAAACACTAATTAAATGAATAATCATCAAACATATAATTAATGAAGCTTCGGATACAACCCAGTGCATCCTTAATCAACAATTTGCTGATGATGATTTTTATTACTGGTAAACTCATGCGTGGACTTCACCACCCATGCATGGATTATGACCAGTCCACAGTGACTGTACTGAGGTACCCTTAAAAACATATTTCATATGTCCACACATGAGGTACCCTGATATACATGTATATATTTCTTGTGTATACACATCAGGTACCCTTCAATACATATTTCTTTTGCTCATACATGCCTTTAAATACATATTTCTTGTGTCCACTCATGAAGTAATCCATGGTATTCATGCAAAAACACTAGTTTTCCTCTGTACCCATGCTTTTGCTGATTAAATGACTCCAAACGTTCCCTTTTCCATCAGCTGATCACAAGGAAGTATATTATTATCAAATCACAGAGCATTACTTACACATTATAAGATGTTTACACTGATGATAAAGAGGTGGAACATCATTAACCCTTTACCAATATAGATGATATCAAATTTTGTTATTTTCATTATTTAAAAAAAAAAAATTTCAGAACATTTCAGCAAAACCATATCATATGACACCCTTATAGGAATGAGCTCGATAAGCTCATTCCAGTGAGGGAGTCACATGATATGGTTTTGTTGAAATGTTTTGAAAATTAATTTTTTTCAGCTGCTCATTTTTAGCTCACCTGAGCGAAGCTCAAGCGGAACTTTACTAATCACTTTCTCTCTGTCCGTCCGTCCAGCGTAAACTTTACATTATCGACTTCTCACAAACTACTTGACCAAATTGAACCAGATCTGGTGAGCATGTTCCCTATCATATGTCAATTCAAGTTTGTTCAAATAAAGTTGTCATGCCCACAGGGGGCACCACAAGGGGCATAACTCTGATAGCACCCATAAAATACCCAAAAAATCTTCTTCAGATCCAGTGGTCAGAATCTTTTCATATTTGGTATACAACATTTCTAGGGGGTCTGATTCAAGTTTGTTCAAATGGAGTCGCTGGGTTAATATTTGAGCTCCCTATGGGAGCCCAAATTTTAACTTAGTGCAATATGAAGTAATTTCTTTAAATATCTTCTTGTTCAGATCCACCAGTCAGAATCTTTTCATATTTGGTACATAACATCTCTTTAGGGGTCAGATTCAAGTTTGTTCAAATTGAGTCGCTGGGTTAATATTTGGGCTCCCTATGGGAGCCCAAATTTTAACTTAGTGCAATATGAGGAAATTTCTTTAAAAATCTTCTTCTTCAGACCCAGTGGTCAGAATCTTTTCATATTTGGTACACATCATCCCTAGGGGGGCCAGATTCAAGTTTGTTCAAATCGAGTCACTGGGTTAATATTTGGGCTCCCGATTGAAGCCCAAATTTTAACTTAGTGCAATATGAGGAAATTTCTTTAAAAATCTTCTTCAGATCCATCAGTCAGAACAGAATCCTCTCATATTTGGGGTACATCATCTCTGGGGGGGGGGGGGGGGGGATGGGGGCAGGGGGGATGCACGGGGGGTGGGGGGGATTTAGCTTCAAGTTTGTTCAAATCGAGTTCCTATATTAATGGGAGCCCAAATTTTAACTTAGTGCAATATGAGGAATTTTTTTTAAAAATCTTCTTCAGATCCACCAGTCAAAATCCTTCAACATTTGGTATACATCATCTCCAGGGGGCAGATTCAAGTTAGTTCAAATCGGGTCCCTGGGTTGAAAGTTTTGGGTCTGGTTCGGTCTTAGAAATTTTGGACCAAAATTTGAAGAAAAATTTTATTCCGATTTTTTATGTATTTTGTTCAAATTTGAGATCAAAAAAAAAAATTTGAGTCTGAAAATTTTGGGTTCGGTTCCGACTGAAATTTTGGACCTAAATTTTGAGAAAAAAAATTTATTTTATGCATTTTATTCAATTTTGAGATGAAAAAAAAAATTTAGCCTGAAAATTTTGGGTCTGGTTCGGACTTGGAAATTTTGGACCACAATTCGGAAATTTTTTGGGGATTTTTTATGCGTTTTGTTCAATTTTGAGATGAAGAAAAAAAAAAATTTTATAGCCTGAAAATTTTGAGTTCGGTTCCGATGTTGAAATTTGAGTCCAAAATTTGAAAAAAGAAATTTCAGTCTTTTATGCATTTTGTTCAATTTTTTTTACGAAAAAAAAAAAAAAAATTTAGCCTGAAAATTTTGGGTTCGGTTCTTTTCAAAATCGAGTTCCCAGATGAATTAGAGTGCTTTTATGCAAAAATATTTTTACCCTATGCCCTCCTCTCCCTTCCTTATCGGGGTGGGGGGGAGGGCAGTTAGTTGTAACAAACTGTTTGGCTGCAAAATATATTGAAAGATTTAGAGTGATTTTATGCAACCCCCCCCCCCTCCCCAAAAAAAAAAACAAAAAAAAAAACAACCTATGACCACCAACCCCACTCCCCACCCCCGGGGGTCAATTAAGCAGAGGAAAAAAAACCTGCTACAAACTGCATTTTGAAGGAATTAGAGTGAATCTGTGTAAAAAAAAAAGGACCTCTATAATAATTTCATGACTTGATTCCTCTGAAGTGTTGATGAGCTGTTATTAGCTGAATGTGATCCAAAATACTTCTTTGAAAAACTTGTTTAAGAAATCTTCAGATCCACCAGTCAGAATCCTTTCATATTTGGTACACAACATCTCTAGGTGGGTCAGATTCAAGTTTGTTCAAATCGGGTCCCTTGGTTAATATTTTGGATCACTATTGGGGCCCAAAGTTTAACTTAGTGCAATGTGGGGATATTTTCTTTAAAAACCTTTTTCTTAAGATCCACCAGTCAGAATTCTCTCATATTTGGTATATAACATCTCAAGGGGGATCAGATTCAAGTTTGTTCAATTTGAGTCCCTGGCTCAATATATGGGCTCTCTATGGATGAGGGTGGGGGTGGCAGGGGGGAGCATGATTGGCTCAGGTTTGTTTAAATCCATTCCTTAGTGTTTTTTCCATAAAATTTCATGACTTTGTAGTGTTGATGAACCATGTCTAACTGAATGTCATCCCCAAATACTTCTTTGAACCACTCTGGCAGGTGAGCGATTAAAGCCCCATGGGTCCTCTTGTTTAGATTACACGAGTGAATGCAGCCGATTCATTAGGTAAAAAAAATACTGGAAACGCTTGCATGATGCCAGTGACTAAAAATAGTCATTATCACCATCTAGGCCTGGATGTGAATTCATTGCATTATTACATCAAATGAAAACTTCTGAACTTTGAACTTTTTATTAGCACATGACAAAAAAAATATAAATCACATTTTTTCAAATGATGTCATTTCCATGTTCAACAAAAAAATACAAGTATAAATATAATTCAGGGTAAATGAAATGTGGATGGGTCTAAAATGCGATTTAATGCATGAATGGATGAATAAATGAATGAGTGATTGAAATAGTAATTGGATGTGTAGATGAGTCCTAGAAAATGTTTGATTTGTTTTGACTTGGTTTTTATAAAACTGAGTTCCTGAGTGGGATAGCTGCATACAATTCTGGTTATTGCCATTGGGCAAAACTGTTTAGTATTTGGAGCTCTCGGATTAAATAACTGAAGTGGAGTTCACCTAATTACATATCTCTTTTATAACCCTGTTAATTGCATATAATTTCCAAACACCAAACTACTTACCATTTATTTATTTATTTATTGGGGTTTAACACCTCTTTTGACAGCTGGGATCATCTCATGTCAGACAGTTTTACAACTGGAGGAAGCCTAAGAACCCAGAGAGAACCACCAAACAGTGATGTGCAACTGTCAGACTCCCCAGTGTACTCACTCTGCACAAGCAGGGTTAGCATTGGTTGAAAGCAAATGCACCATACATGTGCAGTATGCTTTAGTATACAGTAGCACCATGCACCCATGTGGGCAACCAGGATGAAGTGCTTTGCCCAAAGACAAAATTATGTTACCCCTGGTGGGGATCAACCCATAGACCTTTTCAGTTTGAAGTCAAATGCTGTAATCACTGAGCCACCCCACTCCCAATTTACTCAGTTCAATCTTGTTTGGCAGAGCTAACACACAGATGAACCCTTTTAACTGAACAGCCACTCTGTCAATGAAAATTATTCAATTAACAGGAATATTCAGTTAACAGAGATTGGGTCACTTTCCTGTATTCTAGAGATAAACTGAGCATTTATTCTATTATATCTTGTTTGACAAAACTCCCAGATATAATCAATTAAAGGCCTGAATTGGATGTACTGAGTACAAATATGTCAATAAACAAGGGGAATTTGGTGATTGTAAGGGTCATTTCTCCACATATGACAAGATTTTTTTATTCAATTAAGAGTTTGCCCTGTGTCTTATATGCAATGAACAAATTAGTTTGATAAAATAGTTTTGCGTTTGGAAGTGATATTCAATTAACAGGTTTATTCAGTTAAGAGGTATCCAATTAAGTGGAGTCGACTGCTTTATTTGCCCTTAGATAAAGAAGCATGACTTTTCTACAGACACATAATGTTGATAATCTTTAAATATCACTTACTATTCAAAGGTAGTTAACATTCTACTGAAGCAGGGGCATGGTGGTACTGTGTACTACGCATTGATGGTGCACTTGTCTTCAACTAATGCTAACCCTGCTTGTGTGAAGTTAGTACGTTGGGGAGTCTGACAGTTACTCATCACTGCCCAGTGGTTCAAAGAACTCTGCAGGTAATCTGGCTTCCTCCAGCCATAAAACTCTCCAACACAAAGTGGCCCTTGCTTTTGAAAGTGTCATTAAACCCCAATAGATAAATAAATAAATAGCTTCGTACTGATAAACGATGATCTGCATGATGTGTGCAAGACAAAAAAATAATAATTTTGTCGGTCTAAAAACTGCAAATAAATCCTACCTCACAACTTTGGTTAAAATATCCTCAACCCATTTATTTAGTTTATAGATATCTAGACCATAGCGCCAGAACAACTTTACCAGTGTAATTGGTGAGTATTGACTTGTATGAAAAATCATTTCTTCTCCATCAAATATTCCAACTGTTGCATCACTGTTTGCTGTGACATGTTCTAAACCTGAAAAAATACACAATAACAATTGTTAAATCTTTCATGATACAGGCCATTTCAGCTGGTTGAATACAAGACTGAATTCTTCCAAAACTTCTTGCAAATCAAATCCATACAGTTAAAATTTATTTATTTATTGGTGTTTAATGACACTTTCGACAGCCAGGGTCACCTTGTGTTGGACAGTAATGGGTGGAGAAAGCTGGAGTACTTGGAGAGAACCACGGAGCAATGGCGAGCAACTGTCAGACTCCCCAGTGTATCCCCAGTGTACTAACTCCTCACAAGCTGGGTTAGCATTAGTTGAGATGGGTGCATTATGAATGTGCAGTATGCCTTAGAACACAGCGCCACCATGCCCCATGCAGACAATCAGGATTAAGTGCCTTGCCCAAGGACACAACGCAGTTACCCCTGGTGGGGTTACAGTCAAAATAACTTCTCTTCAAAGATAATATGAAGCACACCCACGAAGCCTTTAACCATTTAACTCGTTATCTTCCAGTTTAATGGTAGCAATTGGAAGAGTTTATAGTCATTATTTGGTGGTAGACCAATTATCAATGTGCAGCCTTGGGGAAGATTTTCTTGTCCAGAACAAAAATACTGTACTACCTGGCCAAAAACTAGTCTGGGGGTTGTGTCAGGGAGTGGTTTGCCCCCACCACCAACTTAAAATTTCAAAAACCATTTGTATTGAAGCACAGGTACTCGGCACAAGCTGAGAAATCGAAAGAAAAATGATATCTGATAGCATTTTTGAATCGATGCTGACATGCCCCATAATGGTATATAAATGTTAATATTATAATAAGTACCTGTGTATTAAAGTACTTGTAAGTACATGGCAATCGAGTAACCATTATTATTATTTTAAAGAATTACTTTCATTAACCAAAAAGTAATTCTTTAAAATAATAATAATAAATGAACATTTCTGACCTGTTTTGTTTTCATTATTGTTTTAAATTAGTACACTGAGTTTGGTTTTAAGTTCTTGCCAGCAGACAACGACCCGGGAATACTGTCAGAACATTTTAATTCTCCCCCGCCATGTCAGAAAATTTTGAGTTCCTACCTTCGGACCTGGTCATAATGAAGATTCACAATTCTATTTTTCCTGTTTGAAAGAAGAATTTTGGTATAAATGATTTACCTCAATGTTGACAAGAACATGTGGACCTTCAATTATAATTTGTTGTTATATTATCTTTAATTTAATAATTAGCCTACATTAAACCTACCTAGTGAACAAAATATAATTTGAAAATGAGATGTAGAAATAGAAAAGGTCACAGCTTTACCTCTCTGTTCCTAACACAACTAGCAGACAACACTTTGGGAAAATGTTCTTGCAATATAAACTAGCAGGCGATACTTGGGGAAAATGTTCTTGCAATACTAACATTCTACTCTTTCAGTCTCTTTGCCTACAAAACATAGCATATGCTCTCCCCTTTCCACCCACCAACCAACTGCCACCCCCGCTGGGACGAGATGGCCCAATTCTTTCCAATTATGGGTCATAAGCTATGTTTTGGATGAAAAGGTTGAAAAAATAAACAAGAGGGGCCTGAGAGCGCTCACCTGACAGTGACAACTATCAACCAATGGTCCTGATTTGAACAAACTTGCATCTGCCCCATTAAGAAAACCATATACCAAATATCAAAACATTCTGACCGGCGGATCTGAAAAAAAAGTTTTTTTTTTAAATATTCCTCATATTGAACTAAGTTATAATTCAGGCTCCCATAGGGAGCCCAAATATGAACCCAGGGACTTGGCTTGAACAAACTTGAATCTCACCTCACTGATGATGCTGTATTCCAAATATCAAAAGATTCTGACTACTGGATCTGAAGACAAATATTTTTTTTAAATATTCCTCATGTTGAACTAAGTTATAATTAGGGTTCTGGGAGCCCAAATATGAACCCAGGGTCTTTATTTGTGCAAACTTGAATCTCACCTCACAAAAAATGCTGTATTCCAAATATTAAAAGATTCTGACTACTGGATCTGAAGACAAATTTTTTTTTTAAATATTCCTCATGTTGAACTAAGTTATAATTGGGGCTCCCACAGAGAGCCCAAATATGAACCCAGGGTCTTGGCTTTAACAAATTTGAATCTCACCTCCCTAACAATACAGTATACCAAATATCAAAAGATTCTTACTGGTGGATGTGAAGAAGAAGATTTTTAAAGAGTGTTCCTCATACTGAAGTAAGTTACAATTCAGTCTCCCACAGGGTGCCCATATATGGACTCAGAGACTTGGCTTGAACAAACTTGAATCACACCCCCTAAGGATGCAGTATACCAAATATCAAAACATTCCCACTGCTGGATCTGAAGAAGATTTTTAAAGAAAATTCCTCATATTGAACTAAGTTATAAATCAGGCTCCCACAGGGAACCCAAATATGAACCCAGAGACTTGGCTTGAACAAACTTGAATCTCACCCCCCCCCCCCCCCCCCCCCAAGGATGCTGCATACCAAATATCAAAAGATTCTGATTGGTGGATCTGAAGAAGATTTTTAAAGAATTTTCCCCATACTGCACTAATTTAAACATTTGGGCTCCCATCGAGAGCCCAAATATGAACCCAGGGATTTGCTTTCAGCAAACATGTGAAACAATCTTCCAAAGATGTTATATTTAAAATTTGAAAGCTTTTTTGGAGCAGTGGTTTGGGAGAAGAAGAGTCTTAAATGTTTTCCCATTACCCACAGTGTTAAAAAAATGCTTTTTTCTATTTTTAGCTCCTATGGTTCCCGCCATGGGCATTTTGAAACACATGTTGGGCATAAATCAAGTACTTATGACTCATTAATACTTCACATCAAATTTGGTTCAAATCGGCCTCTCGGTTTGGAAAATATAAATTTTGGGCGGGGCAAAAATTATTGCCCCTCCCGTAACGACGATAAATATTGCCCCTCGAACTTCACTTGAACAAACTTCAGTCTACACCTCAAAAGGAAGCTGTATACCAACTATTAAGTCTCCGCTACAGCTGGTTCATGAGAAGAAGATTTTTTTTAAAATTGGGGTATTTTGGTCCCTCTCCCTCCTCAATAGGAGCAGAAATCCAATTTGAAGAAAAACCTAAATGCCCCTTTATAACCACTACTCATGTGAAATTTCATTAAAATGTGGCCAGTGGTTTGAGAGAAAAAGACCCAAACACCAGCTTTACGACGGACGACGGACGAAAAGTTATCAGAATAGCTCACCCTGACTTTCAGTCAGGTGAGCTAAAAAAGAATGGTGATTTCTGTGAGCAGAAACGGTTGATTGGGATATGGCCGGTGTGTTTGATAAAGGTTTAAAGCAACGGTGCTTTCCCAGGGGACTCGGGGGGGGGGGGGGGGGATATGCCGTTCCCTTACTTTTGTCCGATTGGGACACCGTTCCACTAGAATTTCAAGACCTGGAATAGCTCGATTTTCGTGAATATCCCACGCGGGGTGCACTCATTCGTCTTGGAAGCCGCACTAAACCCACATTAGCTATGTGTAACTCGCACAGCTTTGTTTCATACAACAGTACCTACTTTTTATAAGAGTTTTGGGAATTAAACTTCAAAATGTCCCCGTATGTGCGCCCCAATCCCCCACCCACCCACTTCGATAGGGGGCATCCCTCTCTAGCTCTCAAACAATGACTGTTCCGCGCCGGTCATCGCTGTGCTTGAGCGCTCGCCCATTCGGTATCGGCGCTCAACGTACAGCTGTGGATGTGACGCCCACTTTTGTAGTAATTATCACTTTTGTGGTAGCTCACCACTTTTGTAGTAGAAAACGCCCACTTTTGTGGTAGCTCACCACTCTTGTAGTAACGTCGCCCACTTTTGTAGTAAAATGAGGTCTCCACTTTTGTAGTAACTGTCGCCCACTTTTGTTATAAAAAACAAAGTCACCACTTTTGTAGTAAACAAATATTTCCCAGTTTTCAAAGGCTAAAATTATTCGCGCGATATGATCAGAGTTAAATCAAAGAATTTGCCCTTTCTCACTGATGGAATTTTGTATAATTCGACCCAAACTTATATTGACCAATTGCTTTGGGAAATCCATGCAAAAAAATTTGGCACTTTAACCCTTTACCTAACACGGCAATTATTGAGATTATTAAATTTCGTATTTTTTCCAATATAAGTTCCACCTATTTTCAATGAAACTACACATTGTTTCCACTATTGGATATCAAAAAAAGCCGATTCTGATAATATCCAAATTTCTATAGGTCTGCGAGAAATTTTGGAGATATTCAAGGCTATTTTAGGCTTAATGTGGTCAATGTTCGGGTCGTTTTCGTCTTTATGTTGGGTAAGTGGTCAGCGTTTGACGCCTTCAGTCCGGTGGCAGCTGACCGCACATATCCATTCTATAAAACGCATTTTCAATCGGTATATTCCTCCCAGTCTGCAAGTATGCATGAATACTTGAATATTGCATTATACTATAAATATTGCATGTGCGGATATTTTAGGGGCAACTCGGTTTTATGCGTCTTGTTATGGCTTCTGTAAATAGGGGTGGGGGCGGTGGGATCTTGCGGCTACTCTTTAAGCTCATCTAAAAATTATTAAAATCTTCGAATTTATCATTTTCCCGTTCCTTCGACAAATGTCGACAAAGGAATACACATTGTTAGTAAGCAACGCTGGCTGTCTGAACTCGCCTGCTCATGTGGGTCACAATGACACCGTGCATTAAAGCCCACTGCACGTCGATTGTGTACGTCTTGATGTTGGAGAGCTGATAGCTGCTCGTCCGTGCTCACCACGACGTTGTCTGTATCGACTCGAACACGGCTGGGCCGATCGGGACGAAACTTGGCATGCGTATGTAGTTCGGTCCTGGGAAGGTTTTCCACCCATCGGGGGGGGGGGGGGGGTGCGAGATCCGTCATCGCGCATGCGCAGAAACGATCTCGGAAACTACTGGGCCTATCGGGACGAAACTTGGGATTTGTATGTAGGGAATATCGGGTAGTGATTTACCACCGTCGGGTATTTATGTGGGGCCGTCTTCGCGCATGCGCAGTGACGATTTCGGAAACTACAAGTCCGATTGGGACGAAACCTGGGATTTGTATGTACATTCCATCGGGTAGTGATTTGCCACCGTCGGCTATGGCGTGTTAGACAATATTTGCGCATGCGCAGCGACTATCTCTGTAGCCCGGACAAAGCCGGGCACCACCAACTAGTCTATATATATATTTGATTAATCTTGTTTGTTTGTTTGTTTGTTTGTTTGTTTGTTTGTTTGTTTGTTTGTTCTTTATAGACTCAAAAACGGCTGCGCCGATCGGGACAAAATTCGGCATGATTGTGTAGTTTGAGCCAGGGAAGGTTTTAGGCTACTCGGACGTGAGGTGGGGGGGGGGGGGGGGGGGGCTGTCGTCGCGCATGCGCTGTAACGATTTCGGAAATTACTGGGCCGATCGGGACGAAACCCATCCTGTAGTCATTTGCCATCAGCGGGTATGGGGTGGGGGTCCATCTTCGCGCATGTGCAGTAACGATCTAAAAAAACTACTGGGCCGATCGGGACGAAACCTGGGATTTGTGTGTATCGTCAATCGGGTAATGATTTGGAAGCCAATATTTGCGCATGCGCAGTGACAAAAGCCCGGACGAAGTCGGGCACCCAGCTAGTCTATATATATATTTGATTAATCTTGTTTGTTTGTTTGTTTGTTTGTTTGTTTGTTTGTTTGTTCTTTATAGACTCAAAAACGGCTGCGCCGATCGGGACGAAATTCGGCATGATTGTGTAGTTTGAGCCAGGGAAGGTTTTAGGCTACTCGGACGTGAGGTGGGGGGGGGCTGTCTTCGCGCATGCGCTGTAACGATTTCGGAAATTACTGGGCCGATCGGGACGAAACCCATCCTGTAGTCATTTGCCATCAGCGGGTATGGGGTGGGGGTCCATCTTCGCGCATGTGCAGTAACGATCTAAAAAAACTACTGGGCCGATCGGGACGAAACCTGGGATTTGTGTGTATCGTCAATCGGGTAATGATTTGGAAGCCAATATTTGCGCATGCGCAGTGACAAAAGCTCGGACGAAGTCGGGCACCCAGCTAGTCTATATATATATTTGAGTAATCTTGTCTGTTGGTTTGTTTGCCTGTTTGTTTGTTTGTTTTGTGTGTTTGTTTGTTTGTTCTCTATAGACTCAAAAACGGCTGGTCCGATCGGGACGAAATTTGTCATGGGTGTGTGGTTCGGGTCCGGGGAGATTTTGGACTACTCAGATGTGGGGTGGAGCCCGTCTTCGCGCATGCGCTGAGACTATCTTGGAAACTACTGGGCCGATCGGGACAAAACCTGGGTTTATATTTACGGTCCTTCGTCAACGTCGGCTATGGGGTAGAAACCAATCTTTTTGCATGCGCGGGCACAAAAGCCGGAACGAAGTCGGGCACCCAGCTAATCTATATATATATTTGAGTAATCTTGTCTGTCTGTTTGTTTGTTTGTCTGTCTGTTTGTTCTCTATAGACTCAAAAACGGCTGGTCCGATCGGGACGAAATTTGTCATGGGTGTGTGGTTCGGGTCCGGGGAGATTTTGGACTACTCAGATGTGGGGTGGGGCCCGTCTTCGCGCATGCGCTGAGACTATCTTGGAAACTACTGGGCCGATCGGGACAAAACCTGGGTTTATATTTACGGTCCTTCGTCAACGTCGGCTATGGGGTAGAAACCAATCTTTTTGCATGCGCGGGCACAAAAGCCGGAACGAAGTCGGGCACCCAGCTAATCTATATATATATTTGAGTAATCTTGTCTGTCTGTTTGTTTGTTTGTCTGTCTGTTTGTTCTCTATAGACTCGAAAACGGCGGGGCCGATCGGGACGAAATTTGGCACGGGTGTGTGGTTCGGGTCCGGAAAGGTTTTGGGGGCTATTCGAAATCGGGGTGGGGGCACGTCTTCGCACGTGCGCAGTGACGATCTCGGAAACTACTGAACCGATCGGGACGAAACTTGGGATTTGTATGTAGGGTCTATCGGGTAGTGATTTCCCTTCGTCAGATGTGGGGTGGGGCCGTCTTTGCTCATGTGCAGTGACGATCTCGGAAACTACTTTGCCGATCGGGACGAAACCTGGGATATGTATGTATGCCATTATAGGGTATGGGGGTGGGAGCCAATCTTTGCGCATGCGCAGTGACAAAAGCTCATTCGCCATCCTCGGGTGTTTGTACGGTCAATCGGGTAATGATTTGCAGGGATGGGAGCCAATCTTTGCGCATGCGCAGTGACAAAAGCCCGGACGAAGTCGGGCACCCAGCTAGTCTACTATGTATTTAAGTTCGTTTGTGTGTGTGTGTCTGTCCGTTCGCTATAGACTCGAAAACGGCTGGGCCGATCGGGACGAAACTTGGCATACGTCTGTAGTTCGGTCCCGGAAAGGCTTTCCACCCATCGGGCCGGGGGCGGGGGCGTCTTCGCGCATGCGCAGTAGTGACGATCAAAGAAACTACTCGGCAGTTCGGACGAAACGTTGCATTACGTATAATTTCCATCAGGTAGCCTTCTGGGGCACTCAAGTTGCGCATGTTCAACACACCTGCCCATTTAATTCATTCTCGAACGAAGGCGGGCCCCAGCTAGTATATATATAAAAAAAATATAGATAGATATACTAGATGGAGTGCCCGACTTTGTTCGGGCTGGACTGAGTTCAGTTGGATTGTATGGAAGCAAACATGTGCCGCATAAAAAAAAAATGCCTGATACGAAGTCCAAATTGGGAGATAATAACTCATGATTAGGAGTTACTAAGTCCTAATTAAGAAATAATAACTCCTAGTTAGGACATATGATCTCTATATTGGGAGATAATGACTTCTACTGAGGAGTAATTATGTCCTAATTAGGGGACAATACTTCTAATTAGGACCTAGTATCTCCTATTTAGGAGATAATAAGCCCCGACTAGGAGAAAATAAGTTCTTATTAGGGTATAATAGCCCTAATTAGGAGACAATAACTCCTAATTACGACATAGTATCTCCTAATTAGGAAATAATGGGATATGTTAGTCTCTAATCTTCTCCTCAAACACAGTTTGTTGGTGTCCTGACGGCGCGGTCCTCTGCTTGTTACCTTAACACCAGCCGCCAGGCATTCTATATGAAACTTGCCGCTTACTTTTGTACCTCTGAAATAAATTATCCCCCCCCCCCCCAAAAAAAAAAAAAATGGCTAAAATAAAATCATATTGGAAGCGCTCTGTTTCCATTCTATCTTTCGCTGTAAAAACATTGGCTAGGCGAATTCTCATGACTCCGGGCTGACTTCAAACACCAGAGTCGACTTCTCCTGACATCTTACGCCAGTATTAACTTCTCCTCACCTCGCGAGGCCGACTTTTGCGGGCGACTTCTTTGAAATCGATTTCTCCTGTTCCCCGGACCAACTTCTTCAGGCCGACATCTTTTATTAGGATGGGGGTTTTAAAATACAGCTTTTTAGGGCTGACCGTAGTAATGGTTTGAATCCCCTATTAGCATCACGAAGTCGCTTTGCTACCTACACTCCAAGTTTAGTACAGAGGGGTATGTACTTTACACAGTTCAAGTACATAAGAGTACGTTCCGGTAGTGTAGTAGTGCTATAAAAAGCCCGACCTCGCCTTATTTTCCGTACTTTGATGAAATGGTGTCCGCAATATTGGTTTCCCTGGTAATCGCATTTCACATTGTGGCCTAAAGGTCTGTACTAGTACAGGCGAATGTTTTCAGGCCCCGTCCCATTAACTTTGACCACTATTAATTACCCCAAAGAGCTCAAAATTGGTTATTTTCCCGCACTTTGTCAAAGAAGAACCTACCTCCCCTTTCTCTCATTTGATAACTTTTAGGCTGAACATGTTTGCTAACCAAGATATAATTGTTTGTCAAATACAGGAGTACCGTATATAGTATTGCTTAATTCAATGGTAGTATAATAAACCCATAAGAGACACAAATACAAATAATCCCCTTTCACCCCCTCCCTCCGGCTCTCTTTTGATGAAGAGCCACTATTTCCAAGTTTCCTGTATAATAATGTTTAATTTGGCGGTACTATAACCAAGTGATAACGTGCTAATGCAAATAATATCACTGCCCCTCCCTCTCAAATGAGTCAAAAAGACGGTTTGTCTTTTTTTCCAGCATTTGAATTGCTGCAAAATTTCAAATTTTGGGTATTTATCCAGTTACTGTTCTCAGTAACCCCAATTCCAACGCCCTATGTTAGGCGCCCCATTGCTAAACATCAGGCAGGCCCCTGGCGGCCCAAAATGAGTCAGTGGAAGCTATTAGGATGTGCGCACAATGCTCTCTTTTTCATACTACTCTTTGACTCATTTAGCTAATTTTGGGGGTCCCAGCGCTCCATTTCAACTATTTGTATCTATGTCCCAATTTTAGCACCTCCTTTTAGCGAGGGATTTATAAGCGTCAGGCTTTTTGGTGTCCGCAATTGAGTCCATGAGAATTAGCGCAATGTTCTATTTTCCAAACGTCTCAAAATGGGGGGTATGAAAATGAAAGCATCGCGCCCATTTTCATAGCTTTCACAAACGCATTTTGGGTGTCAAAATTAAGGAAACGGGACCTAAAAACATTACCTCGTACTATAATACAAACCTTTGGGCTACAAAGGGAAATAGGGTACTGCAGTGAACCCATACGACGGGCAACGAAGTCAAAGTAGGTAAAATAGGATCATAGGTATACGAGTAATTGCTTTTTTTTTCGGGAAAGCGGCCAGTGGTGGTGGGGTCTTTGCTTTTAATGCCCCATGTATAGAGTTGTCTGTACCAATCCTGACGCGCCGAAGACCTCCTGTGTATACCTGTGTCTACCACAGTGAATAGAATTTCTCGAGATATTTGAACTATTGGCGCCATCCTATGACCTAAAAGTGAAGGAGATGGGCTACTCCGGCCACATTTCTCAACTCCAGGGGAGAGGGGACAAACTTGCCTAAAGCAATACCAAGGGGTTGGCAACGAAGCTGTGTTTCGACAGAAAAATGCAAAACAAGCAGATAACTAGAAACTGAATTGCTCTTTCAAAATGAGCTCGGCGAGCACATTACAATGAGAGCCTATAAGCTGTGTTTCGACAGAAAAAATGCAAAACAAGCAGATAACTAGAAATTGAATTGCTCTTTCAAAATGAAGTTTGTATGTCTATTTTGTCTCATAACAAATAAAAACACATTTTTGTGTGCATTGAATCAATTTTTCGTACGAAAAATGATATATTTTAGAGTTGAAATGATGGGAATCCATGTTAGCCAGGTATTGAAGTACCTAATCTGTTGTTCTGCCAGGTATTCGTGCCACATGCTAACCCAGAAGAGACAATGATAATGGTTCTAACTTATATTCTGTAACTGGTGCTTTAAGTGATGCGAGTGTTGGGCTTCGAGTGTAGGGCCCCAGACGTGAGACAAAAAAAAAAAAACTGTTTTCAGCCCCTTAGATTGGCTCGGAAAAAAGTAACACTGGGGCCGCACATACATGTAAGTAATGGAAATGTGGGGAAGGGGAGAGGCGTCCAAGGCTTTGCTTATATCTAAATTACTCTGGAACCAAGTACCGGGAGCCTCTGGAAGCTAGAAAAATGCAAGTGCCCACCGCCACTTTTCCGACAGTCATTTCTTCGTCAATCATATATATACCACTTTCATCTTATCTCGGACTACTATAAATAATTATTAATTACTTAATTCATTAATTATTATTCCCTCCATATTTGACGTCTGGAGACAAATTGCCTATTTGGTCCATGAAGACCTGCAAAATAATCAACCAATTGTTATATTCATATTATGAACATAACAATTGATTGATTGGTTAGTAGTTGTAACAAACAACCTAATTACCCCCAAGGAATCTCAAACTTTCCAGCAAACGTACAAATCACGGAAAATCTCATGAATTAACTCATCGCACCACACCACAGAGATGAAAAGTATTCAAACATTCCATATATTTGATCATTCACATATTTTTTTGGTCCACGGAAACTGTTTCCAACATCAGATGTCAGTGTTGGATCTCCTGCAACCCCTTATAACAGCCGAAGTGTTCTCTAAGAATTTGTGACAACCGCTCCCATCTTTGACTTTGGGAACCCCCCTCCCCCCCCCCCCCCCCACAACCACCACCACCCTTGCTCATCGCTATGTAAGTCTCTCCTCGACAGGATTTTCCTATATGTGGCAACGACGTTTAATTTGAAAGCGTGCGTGCATAATTGTGTACGTAATACTCACCTGTATTGAATATTCGTCTTCAGATTAAATATCGCAATAAAAGCTTCTCTTCACAAGGGAAAAATAATCTTCTCTTTACAAGAAAAATAGAGCTAAGATGCAGTTTCAGTTATAAAAAAAGAGCCCACTAAAAAGTAAAATTGCAAAATATCATTATTGTGGTTTTGCTACAGGTGCGTCTTTTTTAATGATAGAAATCGACAACTTCGCGTATCTTTACCATTTCGACATGATAGAAGTCGACAACTTTGATTTTCCCCCAATGGACCAGCACCTCAACATCAAAGAATAGCGCAGGGAATCCGGTCTGTTAGAAATGTTATGTTATCAAAATTACAAAGAATTAACCTATGAAACTTTGGGCAGAAAGTTCCGTTTCGTCGATCTGAGAATCTTTGATCTTCTAAGTCCCTGCCAATTCACACCCTTCTCCTCTGAATGAAAAAGGGTGAATCTGAAATAAAATTGCCAAAACATAGTATCGTCAAAACCTTTTGTAACGCTTGGGAAATGCCAAGGCTGATTAACTTGGTTAAACACTTAAACAGCCATAGTTATAGAGTGCTGGACAGTGTCACGGGGAGGAAGCCGGGAGAACTATCGGACAGAGACGAGTCACTGTCAAACTGTTTAAGTTACTAATCCCACTGAAGTAGGGTTAGTATTGGTTAAATGTACGGACATACTCAATGAGTGGCATGCCTTATCACACAACGACATACTTGAATATAAAACATACAATATGTAATCACAAATAGAAACCCCACAAAAACTTATAAAAACGACCTGACACCCCACCCACATATGCCCATAGTACTGGCCGAAAGACGAACGGACAGACCGAATATATTCCTGTCATGGTAATCTCAACAAAGAGAGCTCAACCTAAAATAAAAAGATGAACATGAAAATCTGATCATTTCGTGTGGACATCTGAAATGAAATGGTTTGTTCAAATTTTCAAAGTCTAACTGTTTTTGAAAATGTTACTACAAAAGTGGTAAAAAAGTTCCTACAAAAGTGGTGACTTTGTTTTTTTATGACAAAAGTGGGCAATAGTTACTACAAAAGTGGAGACCTCATTTTACTACAAACGTGGGCGACGTTACTACAAAAGTGGTGAGCTACCACAAAAGTGGGCGTTTTCTACTACAAAAGTGATGAGCTACTACAAAAGTGGACAATACTACAAAAGTGGGCGTAACAGTGGACCACACACATGTAAAATGCAACTTGCACTTCCAGTAAAACGTTCTCAGATTACTAAAATGTTAAGATGATTTGAAACATATTAGAAAATTACGGAATGCGTATCTTGGACATGTGTGAAATGTTTTTCTAAGTAGTTATAACGACTTCCTAAGTCGTTATGAGTTTTCTAAGTCATTATAACGAGTTACCAAGTCGTTATAACGAGTTACGTGAGTCGTTGTAACGAGTTACTAAGTCGTTATAACGTGTTACGTAAGTCGTTATAACGAGTTACGTGAGTCATTATAACGAGTTACCAAGTCGTTATAACGAGTTACGTGAGTCATTATAACGAGTTACTAAGTCGTTATAACGTGTTACGTAAGTCGTTGTAACGAGTTATTAAGTCGTTATAATGAGTTACGAAAGTCGTTATAATGACTTACTAAGTCGTTATAACGAGTTATTAAGCCGTACAACGACTTTATAACGAATTGCGTAAGTCGTTATAACGACTTACTCAGTCGCTATAACGAGTTTGCTAAGTCATTATAACGAGTTACTACGTCGTTATACGAGTTACGTAAGTCGTTATAACTACCTTCTAAGTCGTTATAACGAGTTAGCTCAGTCGTGTATAACGACTTGCGTAACTCGTTATAACATTTCACACGTTCTAAATACGCTTCCGTAGAAAATATAAATGATACCCAATAGTTTAGAAAAAGACACCATATGTAAGTTATCTGGATGTATTACACAGGCTCCAGCTTCATACTCCTCCCCAGAAATGGACACTGTTGACGCTCTCCCCTCCAATACTAGATTTCTCAAAAATGTCTATTTTCGAATCGGGAAACCTTTCTCGGAGAAAATAAGCCGCTGATGTACCACCAATGCCTGCGCAATTATGCCTGTAAAAAGAAATAATAATTATTAGTTATTTTTGTTTCAGTCGCTTTAAAAGATATTCAAATAGAGCAGAGATGAGTTGTGAAAAAAAAATTAATGCACAAAGAAGTATATCTGCTTCTCATATTAGAAACAAAAAAATGAAAATAAAATAAAAAATAATAGATGGGTAACTTGATTGATTTTAACTCTTTATATAAACAAAGTTGGAGGTGGGGAGATATACTGGAATCAGCTTGTCCGTCTGTCCCTCCGTCTGTGGATAAAATTGCGTCCCAAGTCATTTTTTAGATCATTTATGAGTAAATATTTTTCAGACTTATTAACCTCCATGGGGACCTGTGTGCCTGCAATTTTACCGACACGATGTTACCCTATAAGTTGTTGAAAAAAATAAATAAATAAATAAAATACATAAATAAACACCTGCAAATGAGAGATTGGGTCGAACATGTCGTTGCTGAGGTATTGCCCTTTATGGTTTAGAATTTTAGTTGTCTGAGCCGATTTGTGGACATGATTTTGTCAGTTTTGTTCGAACTTCTGTGCAGTTATTTATCAGTCAGTATAGGCTACGAGCCAGTATATGGTCAGGGAA